>KV001339.1:22776-38833 GCA_001598015.1 Dorcoceras hygrometricum | reverse complement strand
CGGGGGGGGGCGCCCGCCCCCGCCAAAGAAACCGCGCGCGGGGCAAAAAGGAGGCGCCCGCGCCCGCGACAAGGCGGCGCTTATATGCGCCAACGTGCGCCATCACATGGCACGCATCGGTCGGCCAGCGACCAGCCACCTGCCGCAGGCGTGCGCCCATCGTCGCGCAACCATCTCGCGAGGAGCGGCGCACAGCGGCGCAACGATCAGGCCATCGCGAAGCAAACATCGGCGTGCGACGTTGGCCACCGCCCGAAGCAAGATGCGCCATCAGCGCGCGCCCAGCGCGGCCATCATCGCCCGAAGTCCAGCCGCACAGCTGCACGCATCGGCCGACCAATTCACGCAGCAGGTGCGCGAGGTCGGGCTGCGCGTCAGGCGCGCATGTGCGCGCAGCGGCGCCCTCCCTTGTGCGGCTAGCGCGCAAATCGCGCGCCTCACAGGCGCGAGCGTTGGGGCGCCGCCGCACATGGCGGCGGCCGGCGTTTGTTTCAAAATTTGATTTTTCGATCTGAAATTTAAGACATTAGATACAATTATGGCAATTCATATGATCAGATCCGAAAAACACTGGCTCTGATACCACTGTTGGGGATCCGAATCCGCCCCCCCGGCGAGGCAGCGGAAGAACATAGAATAAACAGCCGGGAGATGATCAATACGAAAAATTCAATAACAGTTATCGACATACATAGGGGGTTCAAAACCACTACCTTGCTGGCACTTGTGCCTGGCTCCACCGTAGTTACAATAACGTCGGCTCTTCTTGGTAGATTGCGGTAGATATCGCCAATCCAGTCCACGACCAGAAACGAGACTCCTTCGTCAGCCTGCACTAGAAGGACTGACGAGATCAGCACGAACGGATTCTCCTCGTCGAATTGGCCGGAAACGAATTTCCGGTGACGACGGGCGGCGGCGGCTTGTGGGAGAGAGGAGGGGCGGCTAGCACTAGGTCTAGGGTTTTGGGAGTTGTGTCAAGTGTAGTTAAGTCTAGGCTTAAGCTTAATTAAATAAGCTCAAGTGTTGGACTTGGACCGGCCCAACGGGCCCGGGTCCAATGATGAACATTCAGTTCATCTCCACCATCGAGACTTCATCGTAACTCCGATCGCCGATCAGATCGGACCGATCGATTCAGTTTCCAAAACTGAATGTTATGATCTGAAAAACCATTTTTCAGAACCCCAGTGCAAAATGACCGTTTTGCCCCTCAACAGCGGGAAACCCCGGTTTGACCCCTGTTGACTTTTAGGAAGTCGCACTTCCCGAAATCCTCTTCTCGTGATCAACACATTGAGCTGAGTATCCGTGTGGGAATCTCGAATCTAGTACTTGTGTGACCCTCAATGGTTCAGGGATACAGCTAGCCGTGGGCCCACAACCATTGTGGCTCCGGAATCACAATTCCGGACCTGCCCAACGGATCATGGTAAAGCGTCTAGCAACATCGCCCCATGATCCGCTAGGTATCACTGATAGTGCCTGCAAGAACCAGTTGGTCGTGGTTAGCGTACGGTACGGTCCTTTCAATCCATATATCCCGATCAGATCAACGACCATTGGTAAATCGAGAGTCGCTATAGAACCGATAGCTATGCATACATCTTGGAGATCGAATAGTGACATCGCGAGTGTAACTAGGTAAACACATTTACCTAAAACACTTCTAGTACTCTGGCCAGATATTTATACACTATTATCTCCTCAGATAGCATAGGATATCCACGCATGTCTGCGAGCGGTGAATCCTCGACAACGATGCATCGACTCTTACATGCATCGGGGTCTCACCCAATCCCGACGCCTTATGACCCCAAGTGAGTCGGCAAACGGGTCAAAGTGAGACGCCTATCATGTAGAGTCTCAATGACGTTTCGAGTCGTGAGGACTAATCAGTACAACCAAGACCTGTCTCACCCAATCCCGACGCCTTATGACCCCAAGTGAGTCGGCAAACGGGTCAAAGTGAGACGCCTATCATGTAGAGTCTCAATGACGTTTCGAGTCGTGAGGAATAATCAGTACAACCAAGACCTCGGACTTATCCACTCGACAATTGGTAACCACTTGGAAAGTCCGAACGAGGGTAGTTCGATAGATCACCAGGTCACTATCTATCTGCATGCTCAGAACATCACAATGTTCCCTACCAATGAAACATGGTACTTCGCATCGCAGATACTAGTCTCGAACTCGGGCGGCCTTATCCTCATTTTGACGGCCCAATCGACTAGGAACATGTTCAGAATACACAGTGACTATTAGATGTGTTTCATGATAGCCGTCATACCCACTATCACATCTAACATACACTTTAGTGTATTCTAGGTCTTTACTCAACGCAATTGTAAATCATTACACACATAATGAAAGTAAAGAACGCCATATAAAAGAATGCGAATATCATATATAAAGACTGTTTCATACAAGAGTCTATAAACCCACACGCCACAAGTTGGATAGTTGGGCATCTACTCTAACAGTGGGGAGCTCCTATCTTGTTTGTGAATAAGAAGGATGATTCAATGAGGATGTGCATCGACCTTCGGCAACTGAATAAGGCTACTGTGAAGAATAAGTATCCTTTACCGAGGATCGATGATTCGTTCGATCAACTTCAGGGTTCAGCAGTGTATTCTAAGATTGATCTGTGTTCGGGGTACCATCAGTTGCGGATTCGAGAACAAGATGTTGCGATAACTACGTTTCGTACGAGGTATGGGCATTATGAGTTTTTGGTTATGCCTTTTGGTTTGACTAATGCTCCTATAGTTTTCATGGATTTGATGAACCGAGTCTTTTGAGAGTTCATCGATCAGTTTGTGATTGTGTTCATCTATGAAATCTTGTTGTATTCGAAGACTCCTATGCAGCATAAAGAGCATTTGAGGTTGGTTCTCTAGACACTTCGAGACTCACAGTTGTACGCCAAGTTCTCCAAATTCGAGTTTTGGTTGGACAGAGTGGTATTTCTGGGTCATGTCATTTCAGCGAAATGTATATCTGTTGATCCCAGTAAGGTAGAGGCTATTGTGAACTGGGAACGTCCCAAGAATTTCTCTGAGATTCGTAGCTTTTTGGGATTGGCTAGCTATTATCGATGCTTTATTGAGGGTTTTTTCTAGTATAGCTAAGCCTATGACGCAGCTGACCCAGAATGACAAGAGATTTGTTTGGACGGAGCAATGCAAGAACAGCTTTCAATTGCTCAAAGAGAAGCTAACTTCAGCGCCTGTGTTAGCTTTGCCTTCGGGTTCAGGAGGTTTTGTGGTGTATTCCGATGCTTTGCTTAATGGATTGGGTTGTGTTTTGATGCAGAATGGTTGAATCATTGCGTATGGCTCTCGTCAGTTGAAACCTCATGAGACTCGATACCCAGTTCATGATTTGGAGTTGACAGCAGTGGTCTTTGCTTTTGAATCATTGCGTATGGCTCTCGTCAGTTGAAACCTCATGAGACTCGATACCCAGTTCATGATTTGGAGTTGACAGCAGTGGTCTTTGCTTTGAAGATTTGGCGCCACTATCTGTATGGCGAACAGTTTGTGGTGTATACAGACCACAAGAGTCTTCATATCTTTTCTCTCAGTCAGATTTGAATATGCGATAGCCAAGATGGATGGAGCCGCTTAAGTATTTCGATTGCGAGATTCGGTATCAACCTGGGAAAGTTAATGTAGTTGCTGATGCACTGAGCAGGAAAGCTCAAGTGTCGATGCTTGCATCGTTATCTATTTCGAAGGTCCATGAGCATCTGAGCACTACTGGTTGGCGTTTCTACCCAGGTGAGGATTATGTTGTGGTGTCATCTTTTCAAGTTGAGCCACAGATTATTGCGAGTATTAGAGCATCTCAGAGAACAGATCCATATATCCATGAGTTGAAGTTGAAGACTCGAGCTGGACAGTTGGAAGATTACACTGTCACATCTGATGGTTGTTTGAGGTTTCGTGACAGGTTGTTAGTGCCAAATCTAATTGATTTGAAGGAGGAGATCTTGAGAGAAGCTCACTGTAGTAGACATAGTGTCCATCCTAGTGCAAGGAAGATGTACTATGCCTTGAAGCCACACTATTGGTGGGCAGGTTTGAAGAGCGATGTTGCTGGTTTTGTCGCTCGTTGTCTAAATTGTCAGCAAGTTAAGTCAGAAAGGATGAGACCTGGTGGTTTATTGCAGAGTTTAGAAGTGCCCCAATGGAATTGAGAGCACGTAGCAATGGATTTTGTAACCCATTTACCTCGTTCCAGTCGAGGATGTGATGCTATATGGGTTGTTATATACAGACTTTCAAAGTCAGCTCACTTAATTCCTACAATATGACGTATTCTTTGAGGAAATGACAAAACTGTACATAGATTTTGTGGTGCGAATGCATGGAGTGCCTGTGTCCATTGTTTCAGACCGAGATCCGAGGTTTACTTCCAGATTTAGAAGAGTTTACAAGCATCTTTGGGCACCAGATTGGCTGTGAGTACAGCCTATCATCCCCAAACCGATGGCCAATCTGAGAGAACGATACAGACCTTGGAGGATATGTTGCGAGCTATTGTTATGGATTTCAGTGGTATCCGGTAGGATTCGTTGTCGCTGGTTGAGTTTTTGTATAATAACAGCTACCAGGTAACGATTGGTATGACACCATTTGAAGCATTGTATAGGAGGAAGTGCAGGTCGCTAGTTTGTTGAGAAGAAGTGGGGGAGAAGTAGCTGTCTTCTCCTGAATTTGTGCAGCAGATGAGAGATCAGTTAGATCTGATTCGACAACGTATGAAAGCTGCACAATATTGCCAATCTAGTTATGCAAACCGCAAGCATCGACCTCTAGAGTTTCAAGTTGGTGATCAAGTGTTCTTGAAAGTTTCTCCTTTCAGAAGTGTTATGAGATTTGGGCTCAAGGGTAAGTTAGATCCTCGTTATGTTGGACCTTATGAGATTGTGGAGAGGATCGGTTCTTTGGCTTATCGTTTGTTGTTGCCACCAAATCTGTCTTCCTTACATGATGTGTTTCATGTGTCTATGTTGAGGAAGTATGAGCCGGATCCTTCTCATGTGTTGCGAACTAACAAGGTGGAGCTGGATCAAACTTTGTTGAGTATCCCTTGCAGATTTTGGACAGGAAGGAGAAACAACTCAGGAACAAGACCATTTCTTTGGTTATGGTTCCAATGGAGCAAGCACGGTAGAGAAGAAGTTACGTAGGAGTTAGAGGAGAAAATGCAACGTGAGTGGCCTCATCTGTTTGAGTAGATCTTGCATTAACTTCAATAGCTAGTTTTCTTGTTGTTGTTTTGCCCAGTTATCTTGAATTTTTGGTTAGTGGCCTCTTGTTGCGTGTTAGAGGTTGCTGGTTGTATCGTGCGTAGCGTGATTTTTTCCAGTGTTGGTTATTTTTTGAGGTTTTGTTCAGTTCTGGAGTTGTCGTTTGATTTTGAGGATGCAATATTATTTTAAGTGGAGGAGGAATGTGAGACCCGAAAGATTTGTGGATTAACTAAATTAATTATTCGGGTTTAGTATAGACCAGATCTGGCGTGAGAAGATTTGGGACGGTCCAGCTCTGAGCTGGTATACTTGGTGAATGTAATCGGGTCTCTATGTAAGTGTATTGGAAGTAGCTCTGGACGGTTGGAGAGTTCTACGGGGTAGTAATCAGATTTGGGAGTTGAGAAGTGATGGTTGGTGACTTCAGCGCTGGTTGATTGTGATCAAGGCTGGAGGTCAAATCTGGTTATCGTAAGCCATTCTGGGTACTCTAGTTGAATTCCCCTGCATGGATAGCGAAGCAACGTCGTTTGGGAGAAACCAGATTTGAGGTGCACAAGTCACGAGTATTGTGTAGATCGGACCGGTTTGTGGGTTGGTGTAGACCGATGAGGTTCATGGCTTTCAGATTTGATAGGTCTGTGTGCATGAGATCTGATTGCTCTGGTTTGGAGCGATGCGATTCCGTTTAGCGAGACACATGTATGAATTAGCTAGATTGTTGTACGATGTCGTTTAGAGGAACCAGCAGAAATCTGAGACCTGAATGTGTGTGAGCTGGTCGCTATGAGCATGTTCATGTGCGACGTCGTTTGGAGGAGTCCAAATCTGTTTTGGCGTAGAGTCCAGATCTGGATTAGTACTCAGATCTGAGATGGTGTCAGCTGTGAGCCTCGAGTTTGTCGGTGACTACTGTTCACCATATTTCAGCAGATGTAAGTTATAAGAGGACTTTGACCATTTGTACGCAATATCTTTCCCCGACACTTAGAATATTTTCCCATGAGTTACTCTGTCGCGATACCCTAGCTACTGTTCACCGAACCTTATCTTCTTCGATTTCCGACCATAGACGACGTAGCTTGGAGAAAGGTTGGTAACGTTGGACTCCCATTGCCAAGACCGTTCTTTCTGTACCTCTTTCAAAGGCTTTGGATAGCTGGAAGAAGAACGAGAAGAAGCTACAATGCGTCGTTGTTCGTTTACGGGCAGATTTGATTCTTCTGTTCAGGTAGTGCTTTGAGTAAGTACTAGATCTTACCTTGTGCTTCGTTTAGAGCTAGTTGTTGTGTTAGAAAGGTAGGATATAGCTGGGTTGAGCTGGTGGCTCCGAGTTCGTAATTCTGTGCATTGTGTCCCTGAGCTGGTTGTTGTTGTTTGGCCTAGCAGGTGGCAAATTTGAGTTGCTCGGTACTTTGTTGTGGTAATTGTAGCTCAGAAACTGAAGGTACGGATTTGAGCTTGTTTACAGCTTTGGGATGGCATGGATATAGGTGTATGCTTGCTGGTATTGCGTGTATTGTGTGCTGTTGTATCGTTGTTGCTTACTGCTAGTCTTTGTGCTGATTATTGTAAGCTGTTGCATTGGCATAAACGCATTTTCCATGTTTGAGCTCATATCTGTTAGCCATTGTCGTTGTTGTGCTAACCCGTATGTACCAGGAGCTATTGTTGAGGACGAGCGGTAATACGGTGCTCCTCATCTTCCTACTGGTTTCGTTGTTAGTCGCTATGAGACGAGTGGATAGCTACCACGCTCTCATGAGCTTTGGCAACAGCAAGTAGAGTGATCTGTTATGCTTTGGTAGCGATTGTTGAGACGAGTGGATAGCTACCACGCTCTCACATGCTCCATGGCCACTACCCTTGGTTTGATCTGTTGACAGCTGCTGAGCTGGTTCTTGAGCTCCGTTGAGCTCTGTTCGGTTGTAGTCCTTCGTTCTTGCATTCTGCTGTCTCATGCATAGCACGTGCATTTATACCTGTTGCCATCTAATTGCTGTTTATATTTCTCTCCGTACGGGGGTTTGACCCCATGTCCCTCTGGGGCTGGTTTTTTGGTTATCTTGTGTTGTTCAGGTTACCAAGGTTTCTCAGCTGGTCGAGGAGATGACTCAGCTGGTGGTGCTCAGAGAGGTGGATAGAGTGTTCCAGTTATGTATATTATATGTATATGATAGAGTCGTTGCCGGGGAATGTCCCGGGTGTTCTATTACTGATTTGAGTATGTTTATTTGGGAGACACTCGATGCTTGTATCGTTATTTGCTTGTTGTTTGGTTTTGGGTTGTTGTAAAACCAGTATTTTGAGTATCATTGTATTTTTAAATTATGTTTTCTAAGTCAGGCCAAAGCAAAAAATTTTAGCCACTTTTAAATGCTTCCGCCGTTGTTAATTGTGTGGTTAATCTCTGTATTGTGCACTGGGCCTGACATACCCGGTGCTCAGCTAGCATGATCTGTTCTACTGTTCCTAGCGCAAACTGTTGTGTGGACAATTTTGAGTGAGAGCTGAGTGTGGTGCGTAAGCTGTTTGGTACGTGTGAGCTGAACCACGTATGTAAGCTGGCCAGTTGAGAGCGAGAGCTGGTGTGCAAGCTGAGCTGTTTTGCCTGTGCTGGTTACAGCGAGGAGGTCTAAGCTAGTCTGGGCGCAATGTAGCCGTGATCAGTTGAGCATAAGTATAAATAACCCTCGTTGACCCATTCTTAGTTAATTTAGACCAACATTCCTTAGCGTCTCCAGGAAGCTCTCGATAGATATTTTCCCCCAAACCCTAGCTACTGTTCACCAGTCTAGTAAATTCCGAATCGTCGGAATTTTATCGGTCCGTTGGGAGCAAGGGTATAGCGGTTGGAAACCCCTCTTCAAGGCCAAAGTTTTAATACCGGTTTGGAGCCGAGAGGAGGTCGGACGAAGGAGATCGTTGAGAAGCTACGTGCGCTAGGTTTTGCGATTTCTGGTTGGGTCTGAGCTTCGGTTCAGGTAACGATATTTGGATAGCGTTGGTTTTGTCTCTAGCGATTACCTTTGAGCTAAATAGGGCTCTGTTGCAGCCGTAGTTGTTCTAGGCCGTTAGGCCGTTGGACTCACAATGTGTAAGCTTAGGCATTGCCGATTCCTTAGATATCCTGGCAGATTAGAACTTCCTTCTGGTCTTGCCGTGAGCTGCTGGCCCTAAAGCTATTGGCCGAGGCTTGAACGTAGCAGTGTGCGCGTCCTGCTTCCAGCGTGGGCGGTGCTGAGGTATTGGCCAAGGTCTGCGTAAGGTACGAATTTGGAGCTTGTAGTTACAGTTCTATGTTAAGCTTGGGGGCATAAAGGTTGTAGGCGGAGCTGCCTTAACCTCATGGTATGTTGCTGTAACCTATTATGTTTGTGTTGTTCCTGCTGTCCGAGCTGTTTAACTAGTTTATGTGCGTACTGTACTAGCTTTATCTCTTATGCATATGCTGGGTAACCGTGCTATTGCCATGCGCTTGGTTGTGTCTGAGGCTGTGGGCTGTGTGGCCAAATCGTGAATTGCAGGCGGAGGTTTGAGCTGTTTTGTATAACCGCATGTTGTTTCTTGTGTAAGCTGTCGTGTATATGGCTGTGAGCATATTGCTAAGCCTTGTATTGCGTGATAGGGTTAAGGCTGTACTGTTCTTATGCATGCGTGAGTTTAGAGCTGCTTGTATATGCTGTATTGTTTAACCATGCTGTTCTGAAATATGCTGCATGCTGTTCCTATTTCTGTTAACATGGCATATATGCATGGCATATCGTTGAGCTCCTCCCTTGTTACCCGCATGCTAGTCGTTGTTGTTGAGTTCTCCCCTTGTTATCTTCTGCTGGCCTTTTTTGTTGATGACCTGTTAGTACCCGGAAGCTTATTGTTGGTTAATTGAGGACGAGCAGCTAGCTACCGTGCTCCTCTTCTCCCTGCTGTTGGTGCCAAATCTGGTACTGCGTGTTGAGACGAGTGGATATCTACCACGCTCTCACATGCTCCGTGGCCACTATTATTTGTACCTCCAGCCGTGGATTTGTTTTGCGAGCCTTGTACCTCTGGCTGTTGAGCTGTTCCTGTGAGCTATGTACCTCCAGCTGTTGAGTGTTTCTGTGAGCATTTTATCTCCAGCTGCTGAGTCGTTCCTTGAGCCCCAATAATGCACTGTACCTTTATTCATGCATTGCACGCATTTTGTTCATGCTTTATTGTTAGCTGTTGTTGATTGCTCTTCGTACTAGGTTTAACCTTGTGTGTTTCCCTTGAGGCTGCTTTGGCCATGTGTTGGCCATTGCAGGATTTTTCAGGTAGTTCAGCTGGTCCGTGAGTGAGGCAGCTGTTGCAGTCCCAGGTGTGGGTTCCCAGTTATATATATATGCTATCGAGTGAGTGCCAGGGAATTCCCTGTGTAGTTGTATGTATATTGACTTGATTTATTTGGAGGCACGTGTATATATATATTTGCTTTCGTTGTCGTATTTATGTTGTGGCTTTTATTCAAAATCGTATTTTGAGTATACGCCTATATTGAATGATGTATTTTTCGGTCAGACCAAAACGAAAAATTTTTAGCCACTTTTTAAGCTTCCGTGTTTTGCTGTTGTATCTGTGTCTATAAGCACCGGGCCTGACATTTCATGCAATTTATACGCATTTGATCTTGTACTATTCTCTGTACTGGTCATTAAGTACACCTTATTTTTGGTCAAAACACTTTGTACTATACCAACTATGTTATGTTCTAATTGATTTTCCAAGTTCTTCAATGACTATAATTGATATATCAAGTCAATACATCGATATCAGCTCTGATCGGACTAAGAAGCAAATCTCCAATCTCATCTGCTCAAATTATCTGTACTGATCTTGTCTATCCTGAATTGAAGTCCTAGGCTGAGCTGTTCTTCTCAATCTGATCTGAACTGCACTTGTAATCTGTTGGTTTGAACTGATCTACTCTGTCTCATATACTTTGTTCTCAACTAAGTTGTTCTTACTCAGCTTAGTTCTAATCTGATCTGACTAAGAAACACTGTTAAATTTGTCCTGATCTGATCTTATAAGCTCCGTGCTATTTTTTTTGTTATCACTGAACCATAATATATTTTATACTTAAAAATTGTTATTGGATCCGGAAATAGACATAATCTTTATTTCGATAACACTAAACTTGTTTTGTGTTTCTAACATATTTACTTAATTGTGAAGTACTTGAAAGAGGTCAAAATATCATACCGGAAGAAAAGAAGGTGTACTGGATAAAGAGATGAACCGGATGAATCAGAATATCTGAACAAAATAGAACATAACAGATAAATGAAACTGAACAGAACATATGAGCTGAACAGACCAAAATAGAACAATAGAACTGAACGTAACTTAACAGATTAGCTGAACAGACTAGAAACAATAGTTGAACTAATTAACTCCACATAACAACTACATTGAACAGAGGAGAGCAGAATAGGTGAACAACTAAAATGAACAGAACATAGCAAATCAGCTGAATAGAACAAAAACAGAACAGATGAGCTGAATAAAACATATCAGCTAAACAGAACAGAATAGCTGAACTGAACAGAACAACTAAAATGAACATAACAGAACAGATGAGCTAAATAGAACAAATGAGTTTAACAGCTGGATTGAAAAAAGAAACATAGAACAGCTGGACAGCAACACAGACCAGCACAACAACTCATATCATCTTAGCAGCACAGATTAGATCAGCACCACAACACATCACAGATTAGCTCAGACCGGTAGTCAAAGTTTTGTTAAAAAGCCATCTCTACCAGAAAATCTTTAAAATTTCAAATATAGCTATAAATACAACACATCTAAATTTAAACAAGTGAGCATGGAGAATAGAGAGAAAAGAGAGATTAAAAAGCTTGGCGATCCTACATGAAGAAATCAAGCTAGACGAGAGCTTTCCCCAATATGTGAGATACATATGAGAGTCATATTGAAATTGATTATTTTTCACACATACAATATCTCACACATATGAGAGTTGTGTTTCAAGTTATAGTTGAGTGAGAGTCTTTTTTAAAAGACATTAAACATTGTGTTCGTAGTTATGTTCTAGGAGTTCCAATTTTAGTAACGAGTAAGTTGTAAATTGAAGTAAGATTGTACAAGGTGCTGCATAAATCAAAGTCTTCTAGTGGATCTTTCCAGCAATGGAAAAAGGAATGATGTAGAAAGTGTTGACTTCGAACCTGCATAAATAAATTGTGGGTATACCTTATTGCATTCATTCATGATATCCATATGCATTCTTGAAACCTTTTTGACGTTTATAAAATGCTTCAAACAAACTTTTTCTACATATTCAACTCACATACTTTTAAAATATTGTATAAATTGTATAAATCGGTTGTAGAGGATTATGATGAGTCTGCTTCGTTCAAAACCAAACTTGATATAATATCTCGATGTTTAAGTTTCAATAACCCGAATTGCATCTCGTTCTATCGCAAAATCTTTTAAAAATACTTTAATGTTTATTCACCCCTTAAACACTAAGTCAATCATATCAATTATGTTAGGATTGGTGCACTATTCTATTGTGCCTCTCATTTGGGTAAGCTTCTCACTTGGATACTGGTTGTGAAACTTAAAAGGCCAATATCTTTCTGCATATTTCATATTCCATGACTAGAAGGATTATATTACACAACTTTTAATTATACAGTCTTGTTGTACAACTCCAGTTTACACACTCTTAATTGAAAATATCTTAGCATACACTTGATATTTCACGAAAAGACACTATTAATCTACTTCTCAATCAAACACACGACAAACATATATGTTGATTCTCCAGACTTGTCTTCTGGCTGACCAGTTGTAGGTCTGTTGTGATTGTCTTCTCGACCTAATGAGTGTAGCAGGAATCTTAGTTAAGAGTGTGACGTTAGTTGAGTTGGGTTTGCACAAAATTATTTTATAAATTAAAGTATAGTGGTAAATTTTTTCGGATATGGAAATACGGGACATAGAATGATTTGGTCATCGAAATTCTATAAAAAGAAATATTAATGCTCATTGATCTACTTCTACATAATCAATTCTAACATACAAACGTCGTCCTTCATGGTTTCATGCTTTATATATTAGCTTGACCAGAATATCCTCTTACCAGCTCGATTATTTCTATACTTCTTTCATATATATAGTTACTTGGTTCATGGATTCACATCAATATAGTGTAATCGGTGGTTCAACTATGAATCACTTAACGTAGTCCCAAATCGATCCTGAAATCACTCCTCTGTAACATTATCTTGAAGTTAACTTTGTATTTATGTCTATTCACCGTAGCTATAAAAATATTGATGTAACCAAATTTTTCCCCAATCGGAGAGCTGTCACCATGTCGAGACTGCCCGGTCAGGAGATCGGGAGGTCTGTCCTCGAGGAGTGAGCTGGATGTCTTTCCTATAATAATCTGCGACCATATGCACGGGTCAAAGGGCGTCAGGAGTCATCCCGACGAAGGATCTCTGATGCTTAAGTCAGCTCGGGGGATCGAGAAGATATAGAGAGTGCAGAGAATAAGTCTGCTGAATGTGTGTTTTTTGTGGGATCCTTGTAGAGTGAAGCATACCTGGGTATTTTTAGAGGGCTAGGCGGCTGCTGCGGGCGCATTACCCTGCATGTGATATTGATGGTTATCTTGGACGAGATTGTCTCCTTGATTCTCGGTGATTTTAGAGCCAAGAGAAGCGTGGACCGGTCGGAATCTCAAAGGCTTGACCATCTCGTGGGGCATCAAAGTTAAGTTGAATGTCTGGTTCTTCCTCGGGCAATCCTCCCCGAGCTTTCAACATACATCGGCAAGATGAGCGCACGGCTCGGTCTTCGGGTCCGGGGTGACAATCGGGGTATCTTTGTACATTACCGTACCATCCGTATGCCGGGATGGGTCTTGTAGCTTTGTCAGCACACTAATAATGAGTTATACAAGAGGATCAAATTGTTGTGATAAGTCACTATCATAGCAGACCCTTGCCCAGAGGTCATGTCTACAGACTGTGCTTGTGCAGACTCGTCGCACCTGGGGATCCCAAGGTGTGCTGGAACGGCTGCCCGAGGTGCATCGCGGGTGCCCATGGAGTTTCTGTTTAGGCGCATGTTGGCCGGGTATGCTTCAGGCCGTTGTCCCGAGGTGACATGCTTGACCAATGGAATGTTCCCGAGGCCGAGGTGACCGGGTGGTGCCAAGATGGAAGGTTACAAGTAGCGCTCTCAGGGGAGCTCATTCCTCGGGTCCGAAGATGGAATTTATAGTGGTATAAATAGGAACCCCCCCAAAAAGTCCTAGATGAATAATTAAAGTGTAGGACTATCTGAAATAGTGGCCAGGACCCGAGGTCAAATTTGTGTTTCTGAGAAAAACCACGATCCACGTGATTTTGCACCATGGTCGTTGATTAATCTTGATCGGATGGTCAGGATGAGTTCTAGCTCAGTGTTCGAGGAGACGGTTAGGGTTCTGTTGAGTTAAGCGTGCAAGAGTGAGAACAATAGTGGGATGGGTGACCTCCTGGGAAGTTCTCGTACGTCAAGCTGCTGACGTTGCGCCGCTTGATCTGGTTGGCCATGTGGGCTGTAAAAGTGTGATGCCAGATCATAACGGGTAATACTATCTCTGCTGGGGATAGGGCCGGCGGTAGGGGAAGGGTAAGACTGATCTCTAAGGGAATTGAGATAGCACCAGCAGTTAGACACGCATCTCCCCTGACTCATGGGCCAAGAAGCATTTTCTATACTTCTTAGGGGGGGGATTGTTGAGTTAAGCGTGCAAGAGTGAACAGTACTAGTGGATGGGTGACCTCCTGGAAAGTTCTCGTACGTCAAGCTGCTGACGTTGCGCCTCTTGATCTGGTCGGCCATGTGGGCTGTAAAAGTGTGATGCCAGATCATAACGGATAATACTATCTCTGCTGGGGATAGGGCCGACGGTAGGGGAAGGGTAAGACTGATCTCTAAGGGAATTGAGATAGCACCAGCAGTTAGACACGCATCTCCCCTGACTCATGGGTCTAACAGCCCAACCCTAACGTACATAATAGGTGCACTATGCGCTGCCACATTATAAGGAAATAAAGTTGCACCTTGTGTGAAGACCCGAAAATTTAGCTCCAAAAAAAAAAAAATATATTCTTCACCTGCTGGTCGAAAATCAGCAGGTGGTCGAAATTCAGCAGTTGATGGCTCGAGAGTAAAACGCCGTCGTTACGAAGAACCAGCAGTTGCGCGTTAAATTGGTTACTGGAGCGCAAGGGATGATACGTCGTCGTTTCGATCGTAGAGGTTGCTGCTAGCGCGATAGTGTTTGAGAAAGCGTCACGTGTTGGTCAATATTTTTGAGGGATTGACTGCTGGATCAGCAGATGCACGAGTTAAGAGTGACCAGCTGCTGGTTTGGGAAAACAGTCGAAGAAGTGGAGCAACGTCGTTTCGTTAAGTTGAAACGCTGCGTTTTGGAACCAGCAGCGAGGGGATTGTGAGTAATGCGTTGCGACTGGGGAACCAGCAGGTGGAAGCGGTGCTGACGTAACCCTTACGATGTCGTTTGGATTAATCCAGCAGATGGTACTTGAAGTTTAGCGGTAGCAAAACGATGTCGTTTGAAGAAGTCGATACGACAATGTTTTTTCCTTCGCGCTAAAGATTCAGCAGATGGCTTGTGCGATGATTAAAACCAGCAGATAGCTACGTTATCTTGAATCAGCAAGTGCGTTACTTAAAGATAATCAGTAGCAACGATTCAGCAGCGACGCTTCAGCAGCGACGCAAATCCAGCAGCAACGCAACTTTAGCAGCTGGCGTTTAGCGACGCAGACTTCATCTTCTCCACGAAAATTCAGATGTTCTCGACGCGAAGCAAGATTCTTTGTACAGGAATCCCCACCCGTGGAAATTCGCAAAGATTGCTCACGCGTATAAGGCAGATTTCGCGCAGTAACCGTCGAATTGAGAGAAGTAATGGACAATTAAATCTCGTAAATCATGCGCGTGTAACAGTCAACGTAATGATAGGGATTTAAGAGCTTTTAATGGCGGACGCTCGACTTTCTCACCTCTACGCCTATAAATACCAGAGGACGACCACAGAATTCCTCACACCATTTCGAACTTCCCTCAGTCTGAAAAGCGACAGTTCTTCACGACAAAGTGCTGCGGAAATTCCAGCAGATTCTTAGCCAAAGTTCTGTGCAAGCGACGAACCAGCAGGTGCAAAACTTAGGAAGAATTCTTGCAATCGAGTTACTGCCAGACTTCGTTCAAACAGCAGGATTCGTGCTACCAGACTTCACCTCATATTCGTAAACCAGACTTCAGGCTTCGCTCAGTTCACGTAAAATCAAACTTTGAATTAGTAAGTGGGCTTTTGCTAATATATATATTCGTTGGTTATATTATATGTATTCATTTCGAAAGTTCAGTTTTCGTCTACTGTTCGAGCACCTTTTGTCCAGATTTTTGTCTCATTCAAACTCCGCGTGTACTGATTTTTGCTGTCGTTATATGGGTCTACGGAATATTTCGGATTTCTGGGTTACTGTGTGTAACTAATGGCCTCGACCCCTTAGAGGAGCAAAACTTAGGGACTGATCAGTAAACCATAGACACGATTCTGTCGTTATATGGGTTTATGAAATATTTCGGATTCTGGGTTACTTGGTGTAACCTACATGGCCTCGACCCCTTAGAGGTGTAAACTTAGGGACTGATCAGTAAACCATAGACACGAAGTAATCATCAGTTCCATCTGTCATGCTATGC
>KV001339.1:5280-17181 GCA_001598015.1 Dorcoceras hygrometricum | reverse complement strand
CATAATGTCTTCCATGTATCTCAACTAAGGAGATATATCTCAGACTCTAGTCATGTTCTTGATGAAGGGCCACTCCTTGTGAAGGAAATCTGACCCAAGGACTGAACTATGAAGAAGTCCCGATTAGAATCGTGGACAGAAAGGACCAGGTACTCCGACGAAGAACGATCCCTTATGTCAGGGTCCAGTGGTCCAACCACACCGAAAGAGAAGCCACCTGGGAGGTGGAAGAAAAGATGCGAAGCCAATATCCCTACCTTTTCGATAATCAGAGTAACCAAAGTTTCGAGAACGAAACTTCTTTTCAGGAGGGAGGGATGTGAAGACCCGAAAATTTAGCTCCAAAAAAAAAAATTAAATATTCTTCACCTGCTGGTCGAAAATCAGCAGGTGGTCGAAATTCAGCAGTTGATGGCGCGAGAGTAAAACACCGTCGTTACGAAGAACCAGCAGTTGCGCGTTAAATTGGTTACTGGAGCGCAAGGGATGATACGTCGTCGTTTCGATCGTAGAGGTTGCTGCTAGCGCGAGAGTGTTCGAGAAAGCGACACGTGTTGGTAAATATTTTTGTGGGATTGACTGCTGGATCAGCAGATGCGCGAGTTAAGAGTGACCAGCTGCTGGTTTGGGAAAACAGTCGAAGAAGTGGAGCAACGTCGTTTCGTTAAGTTGAAACGCTGCGTTTTGGAACCAGCAGCGAGGGGATTGTGAGTAATGCGTTGCGACTGGGGAACCAGCAGGTGGAAGCGGTGCTGACGTAACCCTTACTATGTCGTTTGGATTAATCCAGCAGATGGTACTTGAAGTTTAGCGGTAGCAAAACGATG
Source organism: Dorcoceras hygrometricum (assembly GCA_001598015.1). Classification (NCBI taxonomy): domain Eukaryota; kingdom Viridiplantae; phylum Streptophyta; class Magnoliopsida; order Lamiales; family Gesneriaceae; genus Dorcoceras; species Dorcoceras hygrometricum. The sequence goes on along the minus strand of KV001339.1, from coordinate 16,354 downwards.
TCGTTTGAAGAAGTCGATACGACAGCGTTTTTTCCTTCGCGCTAAAGATTCAGCAGATGGCTTGTGTGATGATTAAAACCAGCAGATAGCTACGGTTATCTTGAATCAGCAAGTGCGTTACTTAAAGATAATCAGCAGCAACGATTCAGCAGCGACGCTTCAGCAGCGACGCAAATCCAGCAGCAACACAACTTCAGCAGCTGGCGTTTAGCGACGCAGACTTCATATTCTCCACGAAAATTCAGATGTTCTCGACGCGAAGCAAGATTCTTTGTACAGGAAACCCCACCCGTGGAAATTCGCAAAGATTGCTCATGCGTACAAGGTAGATTTCGCGCAGTAACCATCGAATTGAGAGAAGTAATGGACAATTAAATCTCGTAAATCATGCGCGTGTAACAGTCAACGTAATGATACGGATTTAAGAGCTTTTAATGGCGGACGCTTGACTTTCTCACCTCTACGCCTATAAATAACAGAGGACGACCACAGAATTCCTCACACCATTTCGAAATTCCCTCAGTCTGAAAAGCAACAGTTCTTCGCGACAAAGTGCTGCGGAAATTCCAGTAGATTCTTAGCCAAAGTTCTGTGCAAGCGACGAACCAGTAGGTGCGAAACTTAGGAAGAATTCGTGCAATCGAGTTACTGCCAGACTTCGTTCAAACAGCAGGATTCGTGCTACGAGACTTCACCCCATATTCGTAAACCAGACTTCAGGCTTCGCTCAGTTCACGTAAAATCAAACTTTGAATTAGTAAGTGGGCTTTTGCTAATATATATATTTCGTTGGTTATATTATATGTATTCATTTCGAAAGTTCAGTTTTCGTCTACTGTTCGAGCACCTTTTGTCCAGATTTTTGTCTCATTCAAACTCCGCGTGTACTGATTTTTGCTGTCGTTATATGGGTCTACGGATCGTGCAATCGAGTTACTGCCAGACTTCGTTCAAACAGCAGGATTCGTGCTACGAGACTTCACCCCATATTCGTAAACCAGACTTCAGGCTTCGCTCAGTTCACGTAAAATCAAACTTTGAATTAGTAAGTGGGCTTTTGCTAATATATATATTTCGTTGGTTATATTATATGTATTCATTTCGAAAGTTCAGTTTTCGTCTACTGTTCGAGCACCTTTTGTCCAGATTTTTGTCTCATTCAAACTCCGCGTGTACTGATTTTTGCTGTCGTTATATGGGTCTACGGAATATTTCGGATTTCTGGGTTACTGTGTGTAACTAATGGCCTCGACCCCTTAGAGGAGCAAAAATTAGGGACTGATCAGTAAAACATAGACACGATTCTGTCATTATATGGGTTTACGAAATATTTCGGATTCTGGGTTACTTGGTGTAACCACATGGCCTCGACCCCTTAGAGGAGTAAAACTTAGGGACTGATCAGTAAACCATAGACACGAAGTAATCATCAGTTCCATCTGTCATGCTATGCTCTGTTATGCTATGCTATGCTCTGATATGCTATGCTCTGCTCTGTTATGCTCTGCTCTGTTCTGTCTAAGCTCTGTGCTGAAATCTGTTATTCAGTCATGTATATATGTATATTTGTTATGCTCGAATGGTATCCCCCACTTGCTGAGTGTTTCCCCAAACACTCACCCCTTACTTATCCACCCAGATAAGAATGAAGAGCATGTAGAAGAAGAAGAACAAGATCAGTTCTGGGGCTGGTGAAGATTCCGTTTGTTGATGTAACTATATTTTAAAATTTTTCGCTTCCGCTATTTTTCTGATTTGCGATGTAAAACAATATTATTTTGGATATGTAATAGACTGGTTTGAGCTATGCTATGATGGCTTAATGTTTTACAATTTTTAAATTGTTTAATATTGCCGATGTCATGAGTCTCGGTCTCGGGGCGTGACACCTTGGCTAACAGCTATAGCTTTTGGCCTAGTGGTAAGCGCTTGATCCTAACAGGTTTCCGAGGTGATCTGAACCGTTCGTTGAGATGAAGATCTGACGGTTGTAATGTTCCCAGAACTCCCATAAATAGGTGGTTCTTTCACGTTCATTTCACCTTCACTTTCTTTCTTCGCTGATACTCTACAAAAATTCTCACTCGTTTCTCGAGCTCTCGAGCTGTTTAATACTGTCTCCCGACTATATTTATTACTCCAAAACTTGTAAGTATTTACAATTATTCTGGCCAAAATGTCATCCACCGAAATAAGTACAGTTAGAAGAGCAGCCGAGTCCTTAGATTCTCCACACGCTTCACGTTCTAGCAGTAAGGAAGGCGGTACCCCCACCGCTCAGGATATCTATAGGGCTAGGTTAAGCAGAATAGCTTGAGATGAGGCTGAGCTTGCCTCGTCGGGGTGTAAATGGTACGAATTAAAAACCCTCTACCCTTAGAGAATCAGATATTGACCAAATTAGGAGAAATCAGGGATGAACAATAGATATGACGTTATCATTCCCGACGTCGAGGACCGAGCTCATCGTCCTCCTACTGGCTTCCATACTTTCTATATTAACCAGATAGATATGGGCCTCCGCTTTCCACTCTCGAGGTTCAATGAAGAGCTATGTAGGCATCTCGAGGTCAGCCCTAGCCAACTGGATCCGAACTCATACAGTTATCTTCTGTCTTTAGGAATTTTGCTTAGCTATTTTCAGGTTCCTCTCTCGAATTACACCCTGATGCAGCTGATCCAGGTAAAGAGGTTATGACCTGGAAAATTATATACTTCAAATAGGATGAGCTCGTGTTTATAGGGGGAACCCGAGCTCCCACAAGGGGTGGATGAGTAGGTACTTTTTTGTTAAGCATCGTTTTAGGAGCGGAAGTCTGTGGAATTGCGACATGTCCTGGCATGACTATGCTTGTACGTTCTTACCCTCGACGCCCGAGAAGGCCCTCGACCTTACAAACTTCCTGGCTACTATGAGCTCAAAGTCTTTCAACGCACGGGAGTTAGTTAAGGAAGACCACCTGTGCTACTTTAGATTTCGTCAGAAAGGGGTCGAATTGGTCGGGGACTTAGGTATTTCCATTATTTTTTGTGCTGCTTTTACTAGTTTTGAGGTCTGATCTCTTTAACTCGTGCTTTGTTGATGCAGATGATAGGATGGGGAAAGCGGAGATGATGAAATCTCTAAAGGGAAGGAAAACTGACCCGGAAGAAACCTCCAGCTCCTGTCGCTCGTTGGGTAATGGAAAGAGAAAAGCCTCAGTGGGTGAAGAAGAGAAGCCCAAGAAGCACTGACATAGGGAAGCGGCGATAGAGTCTGCTCCTGCAGCAGTCCTCGAGGTCCCAGTTGGTGAGCCGTTAGGCACGATCATCGAAGAGCTACCTGAGCAGCAATCGACCGAGGTGCCTCCCGAACCGTTGAACATTTCTGAGATTTCTTTTTGTGGCTGAACCCTCGGGCCCTGTCTCACTAGATTTCATTCGTCACATGGTCCCCGACAAGGATTTTAACCTAGTGCGGAGAACCCCCGACCTCGAGGTTATTGAAGCCGCAAGTCTCCATTTTATGAAGGTATATATCGATTCGAGATTTATCTATTTTTCCCGACGTCTATGCTAATTGCTCTATCTTTGCAGGTCTTGGTATGGAGTGGTTAAGACGCCAACCGCCTCACCCGAGAACACAACGAGATCTTCATGACCAGGCGTTCCATGGATGGGGTGCTCAATCTCCACAATGATTTAACGAACTAGCTCAAGAAAATACGAGCTCAGAAGGATGAGGAGAAGAAGTCACTGCTGCTTGAGCTAGAGGCGATCCGAGCTGAAGTCCTGCCAGGCCCGGTGTTCTAAACACAACTAAAACATGCAAAACACGGAAGCTTAAAAGCGGGTAAAATTTTTTTCTTTTTGGCCTGAATAAAATTCTATCATTTAAAGTATATACATAATCAGAATATAAGCTTTGCATCAAAAGCTGACTACATAAATTCTCCACCATCCAATATATATATATATAATCAATCACAAATCGAATCAATACAACAACTACACAGGACATCCCCCAGCAATGACTCGATATGGTATATATATTTATAACTGGGAACTCACACCTGGGACTGCACCAGCTGTCACACCTCACGGACCACCTGACTACCTGAAAAATCTCTACAATGGCCAACACACAGCCAAAGCAGCCCCAAAGAAAAACAAACGAGGTCAAACCTCAGTATGAAGAGCAAATTATCAACATCTATCAAATAAAGCATGAAACATGAAAATTCGCTATACAAATGAATACATAAATACCCTGAAACACCGGGGCTTAAGAGACTACTCACAGCTGGGAAAGCCACAAACCCAAAACGAACCAATAGCTGGAGGAACAAGGCTCTCAGAAACAACTCCACAGCCGGAGATACAGGGCTCCCAAGACAACTCCACGGCTGGAGGTACTAAGCTTACGAAACAGCACACGGTTGGCTAACAGAACAAGGATGGTCACTGAGTGTGTGAGAGAAAGGGAGTTACCCGGTCGCTCGATCACACATGGTACCAGGTTCAATACAAACCAGAAGTGGCCATGCGCAGTACCAAAAGCTCAACAGTCAACGTAACCCGTTGGTGCACTGGTTCATGAGAGTGTGGGAGTTACCCACTTCGTTCCATAGCGACACAACCGATAGTGTGGGAACTACCCACTCCGTCTCCTCACGGTATAACTGTGAGTGTGGGAGTTACCCACTCCGTCTCCTAGCTTTCCCAACAAGCTACCTGGTACTCGCAGATTAACAACCAATCGGCCAACACAGGTATGAGCTCAACAACCGCTATTTGCTAGTAGGAAATATACGCTCAACTCACAAAACAACATCCAATAAACACATGCAATCAGCACAGTAAGCATAACAGTACAGAATAGCATACGCAACAGCTATACAAATTCGATCGCAGGGAATAAAACAACACAGATCAGGTTCTACCATGCGATCCTAGACTGAGCAACTCAGCTCACAGCCAACAGCACAACAACAACAATCAGCACAGCCACACATCTCGCGCATAACAACTACGACATAACAACACGTAAACAGTACAGACTCAACCTTCACAGATAGTCTCAAGCACGCATAATAGGACACTACACATCAACAGCTTAGACACAACAGGCGCAACACAGCAGAATCAGCTAGGCTACTCCGCACAAGCGTAACAGAAACTACAACCCCTCATACACACGACAAGCTAAGGCAATTCATCCTACAGCCCTTACGCTCACATGCTTAGCCCAAGATGTAAAACACCAGCTTAATTCGTACCTTACGGAGATCTTGGCAACTATTTCGGCACAATTCACGGCTGACAGTAAAGCACACCTTCTACTCCTCTCAGCCAGCTGCTCCATGGTCAGCAGCTCGCAACAACCAAACGGGAGTTTACAACCTGAACCGAATCTCAACCCAGCAGAAAATCGCGGAATCCAACTTACACAGCTTCACGAAGATCTCCTCCTCCCGGCCTCCGCCCGACTCCAAATTGGTATGCGTCGGCCTTGGAGAGGGGTTTCCAACCACTGCACCCTTCCTCTGAACTGACCGGGCGATCTCTGGAAATCGAGGAAAAACTAGTCGGGTGAACAGTGTTTAGGGTTTGGGATAATATCCATCGGGATTGTAACGCCCCAAAATCCATAGGACCACTTGTTAACCCTTTTATTTTCTAAGGGTCATTTTGATGTTTCAAAATTCAGATTTCATCTTAAGTTGATTATTTATTTCAGATTTGAAGCACGGAGCAGGAGGTTTCAGACAGATTTCGCCCCAAGCTCAAACTCGAGCAGATTTCAGATTTTGTAAATAAAAATGCTAATGAATGAGCAATTTGGTTATTTTAAAATCTTTTGGAATCTTTTGGAAAATTTCCAAAATTTAAACAGTGGTAGGGAGCTTTTAAAAATCTTTCAAAAAGGACAAATATTTGGTAGGATATCCCATGCCTACTCGAGTGTTTTCACCTACTGCCAATCATGCTCCCTTATATGATTGTCTACGGGAAGTTTGAGCTCATTTCATTTGCCAAGAAAATCTTTCATTCTCTCAAAATTCTCCAAGGAGCTCATCGTTGGTGCTTGAGGAGATTGTCTGCAGGGACCAGCTGTTCTTCGTGTTTCCAGTTTAAGGCAAGTAAAGCTGATTCTTTGCTACACCATTAAAGCATATATCGTTTTTCCTCAGTTCTGTGATTGCTTGACTGTTTTACGTCCAAGTTATTGCCATCTTTATGATCTTGCTTGGATTACGAAAATGAACAATCGGGTTCATAGAGTTGATTTCTAATTTAAAATTCTTCAGCACATTATGTATAGATATTGTTGTTTTAAACCGCTGAGCAGCACAGATTTGAGATTTATGTATGATTATGAAGTTCTTATTTCTGGTGAATGGCGACGTCTGGACTTGACTCCGACTAATCGACGATGCTGGTCAAATCAGGATTTTGTCCAGGTTAGATATGGCAGAGCTGGTATCTGTGTGATGGTCCCGGAAATAGGATCAATATAAGAACAGGAGTTCAGAAGGGGGGGTTGAATGAACTCCTTCGATTTTTGAAATCTTTTAAAGTGTTTTACAAGCACGGCTTAACTTAAGACCGAGTTACCAGACTTAAGGTATCTCAGTGTTATGCAAGTCTTTTGGCCAACAATGTTTGTGCGGAAAAAGGCCAATTAACTTGTGAACAGTAATAATATGTAAATGCAGTATGTAAAAGATGAGGGTTCAGAATTTGTTTCTTGAAGTTCGAATATAAATATCCTACGTCTCCCCTTCTTCCTCCTTGGAAGGTATCACTAGAAGATTTGCTAATTACAGGCCTTCTGCAACCAACCGATCACACAAGCAGCACTTGTATGAACTCCTAGACACTTCACAATCTAACACGCAGACGCAGCTGCTGATTGTTTACAACACTCGTATATTTTTCAAACTGCTTCACACAGCCAGTTCGTTACAGACTCAATAAGATATGACAATGAATACAATTTCTGAGTGCTTTAAAATTCTCTGGTTTCTAAAACAAAGAAACTCGATTCAACAAGATGAACCAGAGAATGGACTCGAAGGTTTGTATATGAATAACAACAGTAGTGTTCTTCGAGACTTTGAGCTTTTGAGAGTACTTCAACAAGGAATGGCTCAAAAGTAATTCGGTAGAGTTTCAGCAATAGTAATAGCAAGAGTTGTGATCATCGATTTAAATCGCTTGCTATTTATAGTATTCATCCTTCAACGGTCATTTTCATCTGTTAAGGATATAAAATCCCTTTTTGAAATTCTGATAATATCATAACCGTATCCTCTGCCCCACTACAAGGTAAATTGCACACTGTCAGAGCTAATTTGTCGATTTCCATATCTGTGCAACAACCATGTAACAACCTCTGAAAATATGTACTATTTACCCAAAATAGTACCGACGTTGTCTCCTAAATTCCAGGCATTTGTACGATTCTGTTAATCTTTTCCAACTTGAGTAAACAATCGTATTTGAATTTCTTTATCGCTTGCGCCTGAAAATTTCTCTTGTTCACCAGCTTCAACATCTTTGTTGTCTATGATATTGCGACTGGAAGATGTTTAAATGTATGCATTGACTGGTTTCCTTTATACCACGTGCATTATTCCTCGACTGGTTCTTTACAAATCCAACGACTGGTTAAATAAAATGCTGACGTTTTAACTTATCCATACGACATCGTTTTGCTAAAGAAATACCCTCGACTGGTTAAATATAGCACTGTAGCTCTCGTCTGGTTCTACAAACCATCAACTAGATTCACACAAAACTGTAGCTCTCGACTGGTTCCAATACGATGTCGCTTCAACTTATTCAAACAATGTTTTGCACACGCTAATATAAGAATTCTTGCGTCTGCTCATGTAAGGCACTGTAGCTTGCGTCTGTATACAAAGACACTGTAGCTTGCGTCTGGTAGAGCAATCCACTGTAGCTTGCGTCTGGTTTTTCCAACGACTGAATTAATAACCCTGCGTCTGAATAAAAAAATCACTCTAGCTTGCAACTGATTCGATACCAAGGATAAATTCACTGTAGCTCTCGACTGTATAACCCATCGATTGATTTGCCACACCACTGTAGCTAACAACTGGTTTCACCTCACAACTGATTTACTGTAGTCACGACTGGATGAGCCTGTCGACTGGATTCACTACTACACATTGCGTCTGATTATCCAGATTTAACTTGTAATTTTGTTATCACCAAAACCATAAATTTTATCCTAACAATTTCCCCCTTTTTGGTGATGACAAAACTTCAGCAGCCGAGATAAAAAGATATGCAGAAATAAATTGCACACGAACTGCTGGTAAAACAGACTATCATTAATCATAGAAATTGTACATAAGAATTGTACAAACATTTCAATTTCTATGCTACTGTCTTCTTCCTCTCTTATACGAACCACTTCTGCTTAGACTCCTTTCTCTCCTTACCCTGGCTCTTTCTCTTTCCAATCTATCTGACTCCCGTCTATCTGCCTCTCGAACAAATTCCGCAGCCTGTTCTACACTGAGAGATTGTCCACTGCCTTGAACATCAGGAGGTGGTTGAGGAGTAGGCAGAGGGCGGCGTTCCACACGAACAGGAGTAGGCAGAGGGCGGCGGCTGCTGCTTCCTTCCCCCTTTTTGGCATCACCGCCTCTAATGTAATCGACGATGTCACCAATTTGGGTGGAAAGGCTGAGGAGATCTGCTGCAATTTTTGCTTGAAAGTCTAGTTGTTCACTCCTTATAGCAGCAACCTGCCGGTCCAATAAAAGAAGTTTTTCATCGAGCGCATTGAACTTACTCCTGATTGCCAATGAATCTGTATCAGCTTTAACACCTTGGGCCATAACAGACTTCTTCAATTCATTGAGACGAAGGATCTGAAGATCATCTTGAAGTTGTCCTTCTTGTCTCGCACTCTGTATAAGATTTCGCAAGTATTCATTTTGATTTCCCAGAGTGGTCTGTAGGCCTCGTTCAGCGGTATGGAGTCGAGACAAAATTTCACTGTGAGCATCATCCATACGTTGAAAGAGAGAAGCTTGTAGAGCATCCAGAAGAGAAGAGAGGTCAACAGTAGCAGTGGGAAGAGAAGTCTGAGCATCTGCAGCGCTATCCAGGTGAATATCAGCGGAATCAAAAAGCACTGGGGAACCAGAAGAAGAACTAGTAGAATCATGAATTTGAACCGAAGGTAGAGGAGAGTATGGAAACTCAACAGAGTACAATCGCTCTTCCTGAGCATAAGTGAAAACAACTGGTCCTAAAGCAGAAGAGTCATCCGGGGGAGAAGGAGAGCGATACACTGTTGAACCATCGGATGAATCAGAATCAATCTCTGGACTGCTCTGTATAGGAGAACTACGGAAATAGCCAACAAATGTGTCGGTATGTACACCCTGCTCAAAATCATCGAGAAGATAGTCTGGAATCCTTTCAACTCCTAAATTATATACAACTATCTCTTTGCAAGCAGATCGCAAACAACCAAACATGTGGTATCTCACAATATCTGTACAAACTCGTGCCCAGCCCCAATTTTTGACCAAAGACGGGGCGGCTCCCCAATATTGGAACGGTTCAATCACACATCCATGTGGAACAAAATCTTCTTCAACCACACTTTATGGCACTTGTTGTTGGGGATCCGGATCCGCCCCCCGGCGAGGCAGCGGAAGAACAATGAAAAGGCCGGGAGACGATCAATACGAAAAACAACAATTACAGTTAATCGTCATACATAGGGCGTTCAAAACGAATACCTTGCTGCCACTTGTGCCTGGCTCCAACCGATATTACAAGAACCCGGCTCTTCTCGGTAGATTGCGGTAGATAATCGCCAATTCGGTCCATGACCAGAACCGAGACTCCTTCGTCAGGCTGCACTAGAAGCACTGACGAATTCTGCACGAACGGATTCTCCTCGTCGAGTTGGCCGGAAACGAATTTCCGGCGACAACGGGTGGCGGCGGCGGCGGCGCACGGCGAGCGGCAGCGGCGGCGTTTGGAGAGGAGAGGAGGGAGGGGCGGCTATCTTAGTGCTAGGGTTTTGTTAATTGTGAGTTGTGTATCCAATGAAGTCATTAAGTCTAATTAAATAGACTTAATGATGGACTTGGACCGGCCCAACGGGCCCGGGTCCAAATGACGATATCCATCGCTGCGACTTCATCGTAACTCCGATCGCCGATCAGATCGGACCGATCGACTCAGTTTCCGAAACTGAATAATATGATCCGAAAAACCATTTTTCAGAACCCCAGTGCAAAAAGACCGTTTGCCCCTCAACAGCGTCAAATCCCGGTTTGACCCCTGTTGACTTTTAGGAAGTCGCACTTCCCTAAATCCTCTTCTCGCGCCCAACACATTGAGCTGAGTATCCATGCGGGAATCTCGAATCTAGTACTTGTGTGACCCTCAATGGTTCAGGGATACAGCTAGCCGTGGGCCCACAACTAATGTGGCTCCGGGATCACAATTCCGGACTTGCCCAACGGATCATGGTAAAGCGTCTAGCAACTGTTGGGGATCCGGATCCGCCCCCCCGGTCAGGCAGCGGAAGAACAAAAATTATAGAACCGGGAGGCGATCAATACGATAATCAATTCTACATTCTATGACATTCATAGGGTGTTTAGCGTGTTACCTCGCTGGCACTTGTGCCTGGCTCCAACCGGTGTTTCAATGCCCAACGGATCAGGGTAAAGCGCCTAGCAACTGTTGGGGATCCGGATCCGCCCCCCCGGTCAGGCAGCGGAAGAACAAAAATTATAGAACCGGGAGGCGATCAATACGATAATCAATTCTACATTCTATGACATTCATAGGGTGTTTAGCGTGTTACCTCGCTGGCACTTGTGCCTGGCTCCAACCGGTGTTTCAAGAACCCGGCGCTTCTCGGTAGATTGCGGTAGATACGCCAATCCGGTCCACGACCAGATCCGAGACTCCTTCGTCAGACTGCACTAGAAGTCCTGACGAGATCAGCACGATCGGATTCTCCTCGAAAAACTAGGCCGGAACAAAATTCCGGCGAAGTTGGGCGGCGACGGCGGCGGCGAGAGAG
>KV001338.1:79130-93010 GCA_001598015.1 Dorcoceras hygrometricum | reverse complement strand
GTGTATGGGATGTTTTGAAGTTAAAAGTTTATTTAAATGCGCTTTATTGTTGAGATTTGAAGCAAATGTTAATGTTTTAAGTTTATTTAAGTTTTGAAGTTGAGGTTTAAAGCGTATTTTAAATATTGCTACTTTTGATGCATGTGCTTGTATAAGTAGTATTTGCTATCAAGGTTTGAACTTGTTGAGCCTTTAGACTCACTAGATCTGATCGTGTGCAGGTGAGGATGAGGTGGAGTTTGAGGCTGCGATGATTGGGTATGCTCGGACCTTGGCAGTGCACTCCCGAGACCTTCAGTTTCTGCTTTTATTTTTTTAAAAAAATGATGTTGAATTTTAAAGGAAGATAGTTTTTATTTAAATTGACGAGGAACACTTGCAAGTGAGATGTTGAGACTTTTCTTTATCTTGACGAATTTTACGACTACAATTTGATTTTACTTTCTTTATCTAAAAATTTATAACATGTATGGATGGAAATTTGAAGCCTTTGCGTATGTTTAATAAAAAATAAAATAAAATGTTTGGTTCAAATTTTTTAATGGATTTTATTAGAGGAGTTAGGGTCGTTTCACTGTTATTTTGTGCCTCTTATTGGAAGAGATTCCGAGGAGAAGTTGAGTCATTTTGTGGGAGGACTGAAGCCGACATTCAAGCTGAATGTCAGGCTAGCAGGGCCCAAAAATTACAGAGAAGCAGTAGACAAGGCCCTGCGAGTTGAAAGGGATTGGAAGGATGTTGAACAGGAAAGACAACAGAAGAGGCAGTCCTTTCAACAAGTAGATTAGAGGCCATTTAAGAAGCAGAACAGGAATCAGCAGCGACCCCAAGAACATAAACCTATACCAGCCCAACCTCTTAGTGCAGTTCCAGTTAGAGACAACAAGCCAGTTTGCCCCAAGTGCCAAAAGAATCACCCAAGACAGTGTAGAGCTGGCCAGAGCGGCTGTTACAAGTGTGGTGCTCAAGGACAAATCTCTAAGTTCTGTCTACGGTCGAAACAACTGGTGCCCAATCGAGTTTACGTCATGACAGCTGAGCAGGCCAACCCCAATTCTACTGTCATTACGGGTAAGATTTTAGTTTTTGGTATGTCCTCTTTTGCCCTGTTACATTCGGGTGTGACCCATTCCTTTATAGCTGAAGATTTTGCTAAGAAGTTACCAGGTAAGCCGGAATGATTGTCCATAGGCTACTGTGTGACTGTACCGTCGGGAGAAGAGTTAGTGACCCATGGATTATATCATGACTTAGAGCTCGAATTTCAAGGACATTTAGTTACCAACAATTTAATTGTTCTGCCCATGCCTGAATTTTATTTGATTTTGGGAATAGACTGGTTATCTAAGTATGGGGTAGTAATCGATTTTAAGCTCAGGACAGTATTCGTAAAGATGTCCAAGGCTCAGTTTTCATTTGAAGCTAATCAGCTTAGGCGAGTCTCGCATTATTTCAGCCTTGAAGGCCCAGTGCTGTCTGAGGAAAGGTGGAGTAGGATTTTTAGCAAGTTTATCTCCCCTAACTATTTCTAGCAAGTCCGAGTTGGATGGTGTGGATGTGGCAAATGAATTTCCAGAATTGTTTCCAGATGACATCAGTGGACTACCTCCAGACAGAGAGTTAGAATTTGCTATCGATTTAGTACCTGGAGCAGCTCCTGTTTCCAGACCGCCCTATAGGCTTGCTCCTACAGAGATAAAAGAGCTGAAAGAACAAATTCAAGATCTGTTGGATAAAGGATTTATACGACCCAGTACATCCCCTTGGGAGCCCCTGTTTTGTTTGTTAAGAAGAAAGATGGGAGCTTAAGATTGTGTATAGATTACCGCGAGTTGAATAAGCTTACCATTAAGAATAAGTATCCCCTTCCTAGGATTGAGGATTTGTTCGACCAGTTGAAGGGAGCAGCATTGTTTTCTAAGATAGATTTGCGATATGGATACCATCAGCTTAAGATCAAAGAGGCCAATATCTATAAGACAGCTTTCAGGACTCGTTATGACCATTATGAGTTTTTAGTAATGCCTTTTGGATTAACTAGCACTCCATCTTCTTTTATGGATATGACGAATAAAGTTTTTCAGCCATTTTTGGATCAGTTTGTTATCGTATTTATAGACGGTATCTTAGTGTACTCCAAGACCAGCTCAGAGCACGCCAATCAGCTTAGGATAGTGCTACAGGTTTTGAAGAACAAGCGACTATTTGCTAAGTTTAGAAAGTGTGAGTTTTGGCTGGAGAAGGTTGCATTTCTAGGTCACATCATTTCTAAGGATGGATTAGAAGTCGACCCAGCTAAGGTCGAAGCTGTGCGAGACTGGCCTGTGCCCAGATCTGTAAGAGGTAAGGATCTTTTTGGGACTTGCTGGATATTACAGACGATTTATTCAAGGGTTCTCGAAGATAGCGGTTCCATTGACTTCGTTTACTAGGAAACAAGTTAAATTTGAATGGACCCTTAGTTGTCAGCAGAGTTTTGAGAAGTTGAAGCAAGCGTTGATAGAAGCTCCAGTACTAACCATGCCTTCTGGACAAGGGAATTTTGTTATCTACACAGATGCTTCCAAGCTAGGGTTAGGTGCTGCACTGATGCAGGATCGTAGGGTATGCTTCCAGACAACTGAAGAATCACGAGAAGAATTATCCTACGCATGATCTAGAGTTAGTAGTGTGGTTTTTGCCCTAAAGATTTGGAGACATTATCTGTATGGGGATAAGTGTGAGACATTCATAGACCATAAGAGTTTAAAGTACTTCTTCACCCAGAAAGAATTAAACATGAGATATAGGAGGTGGTTAGAGCTGGTCAAATATTACGATTGTACCATTAGCTACCACCCAAGAAAAGCCAATGTGGTGGTAGATGCTCTTAGCAGGAATTCGATAGGATTGACCCAGATCATAGCTCAGAGGCCCTTAGCTTATGAGATTGAGAATTTTAGGCTAGAGCTGGTGCCCAGTCATAGTACTGCAGTCCTGGATGTTCTCACCATCCAACCATCATTGACAGACCAGATTAGAGAGGGTCAGCTGAGAGATGAAAAGCTGAAGAAGTGGGTGAAACAAGATGAAGAGAGGGGAAGTAACCTCTATACCACAGTTGGAGGAATTGTTAGATATCAAGGCAGATTATGGGTTCCTAGCGTGGACAATTTGAGATATGATCTCATGACAGAAGCTCATACAGCCCCGTACTCAGTGCACCCAGGGAGTACTAAGATGTATAAAGATCTTCAGAAGTTGTACTGGTGGCCAGGAATGAAGAGTGGTATTGCTAGATTTGTTTCAGAATGCTTAACCTGTCAGCTGGTCAAAGCAGAGCATCAGATACCAGCTGAGATGTTAAAACCCCTGCCAATACCAGAATGGAAGTGGGAGAGTATTGCAAAGGATTTTGTAGTTGGTTTACCCAGAACTGTTCAAGGATAATTCTATTTGGGTTATAGTGGACCGACTCACCAAATCTGCTCACTTCTTACCAGTCAAGACAACTTTCGATGTGAGCAAATACGTTGAGCTGTATATAAGAGAAATAGTAAGATTTCATGGTATTCCAGTCTAGATCGTATCTGACAGAGATCCAAGGTTTACGTTAGCTTTCTGGAAGAGTCTACACAGAGTTTTGGGTACTGAGTTGACCTTACACAACCTTTCACCCCCAGACAGATGGTCAATCAGAAAGGGTGATTCAGATATTGGAAGATCTACTCAGAGCTTGTATCATCAATTTTTCAGAGAGCTGGGATTTGAAGCTACCATTGGTAGTATTCACGTACAACAATAACTTCCAAGCATAAATTCAAATGGCCCCTTACGAAGCTCTCTATGGCAGAAAATTCAGGACACCCATTCATTGGGATGAGATAGGAGAGCGAACTGGTTTGGGACCAGATAACTTAGAACAGACCGTGGAAGCTATTAAAAAGATAAGAGATCAATTGAGAACAGCTCAGATCAGGCAAAAGAGCTATGCTGATAACAGACTCCACGAACTGAGTTTCGAAGCTGGAGATCATGTATTCTTGAAGGTATCGCCGATGAAAGGTGTAATGAGATTTGTGAAGAAGGTAAGCTCAGCCCAAGGTTCATTGGTCCATACGAGATTTTGGACAAGATAGGAACGTTGGTTTACAGACTAGCATTGCCCCCACATCTGTCCTCAGTGCATAACATTTTCCATGTATCAGCTTTGAGGAAATATGTTCCTAACCCGTCGCATGTGTTGAGCTATGAACCAATCCAGCTTGCACCAGATTTGAGTTATGCAGAAAGACCAGAGAGGATTCTTCATAGAGAGAATAGGAAATTAAGAAATCGTAGCATCCCGATAATTAAAGTTCAGTGATATAACCAATCAGAGCTGGAAACAACTTGGGAGACAGAAGCTGATATGCGTAGTCTCTACCCAGAGCTGTTTGATAAGTAAATTTCGAGGACAAAATTTCAGTAAGGAGGGTAGAGTTGTAGCGCCCCAAAATCCATAGGACCACAATTGTTAGCCTTTTTATTCTTAGGGGCTGTTTCGATTATTTGAGCATCCAGATTTCAGTTCAAGCTAGCATTAGTTATCTAAGCTGATTTCTTTCTTTTCCTTCCAGCTTAGAAGCACGGGCCAGATGGTTTCTTGAAGGATTTCGCCCCAAGCACAATCCCGAGCTGGAGAAGTTTTTCTTTTAAATAAAACGCTTTTGATGGGAGATTTGGTTTTTATAAAAACGGTGTATCAATTTACAAATTTGAAACAGTAGCAGTAGAGCTTTTAGCAAATTTTAAAGAGAAGGTACAACATCCCATGCCTACTCAAGTGCCTCCCACCTACTACCAATCATTCTCCAATATATATGATTGTTACGTGAGCTTTAGATCTCATTTGATTACCAGAAAATCTTTCATTTCTCTCAAAATATTCAGAAGATCGCAGAGTGTGCTTGAGAATACTTGCAGCCAAGGCCATCTGCTCGTTGCGATTCTCAGTTCAGGCAAGTAAAATTGCTTCTTGCTGTATCTGGAAAACATATATTGTTTCGTTGTTTTCTGTTGTGTGCTTGCCTGATGCATGTTTCAGTTCAGCCAGTTCAGGTTCATGTACAAGCTATGGATTCACTGTGTTGATGTTTTTAGTTTGAGGAAACTCACCTGTGATCTTTTATCAAGCAGTTGTGTTTTTAAAATACTGAGTTGTACAGATTCCAGATAAGATAATCCAAGAGAAGTTATGTTTTCTGCTGTGCTGTAAAAGTTATGGACATTGACTCTGAACAGATAGGCGGTGCTGGTTTGATCGGGACTATGTTCTGGTCGAATAAGCCGAGCTAGTCTGTTTGACTGTCAGAGCTAGAGCAGTACCTTCATTTCTAAGCAGATCTGGCCTATTTTCCTTGACAAGACTGCGTGAGTTGTTGCTAAACTGATTTGGTTTCTCAAAGCTGAGTGACCTTACAAGCTGAAATTTTTTCTCCGAAGCTTATGTTACTGATTCACTACGTGTAAGCTGTTTTCTTTGAACCAAATATGTTTTACTACGCGTAAGCTGTTTTTCATATAACCAGATCTGTTTTTCCTATACGTGCGCTACTTTCTTTAGCCAAAGTTGTTATTCACACCTGTGATTGGTTTTCACACCCGAGATTTGTTTTTATGTTGCCAAAGCTGTTCTTTACGCTTGAGATTTGTTTTCTTTAACCAAAGCTGTTTCGCGTCCAAAAGCTGTTTTTCTCTTCCGAGCTGGTTTCCGCTATCATCAGCTCATAGCCAGCTGTACACTCAATAAAGTTTTTTTTAAAACGACAAATTAATTTTCATAGCAGCGAATCAACCAGTTTTAGTAATCGATTTCGATCAAGAACAATGTAATATAGCTATTTCAATTAAAGGAAGTGAAGTTTTAGTTTTAAGGACTTATGGCATAGAGGACCCGGTCATCAGGAAGGGACAGGATTATGATATGACTATAATCCCTTCACAGAAGGGACCAAGATTATGGAATTACTGTAATACCTTCACAGAGAGTTACTGAATTTCAGATAACATGCTTCATGCACTAGGACCACTAGAGAGCGTCTAGACCATAAATCACTCAGTATAAAAGCGATTCAGATCTGATGTTCCGATCTGTCTTTTTAGTAGCAAGATTTCAGTACAGATGACTTCCTTTAGTTTACGTATTATGATTCAGTTCGCCTACATTATATGATCTTGTTATCCTCAGTTTTACTTGTTACTAGTTTTCCTGATGCAGGTGAGGCAGCTCAGGGGCAAACGGGTGGCGCGAGCTGAACCAGATTTAGGGGTTGCGTGTGCTTATCAAAGGTCAGCGTTTCTGCGAAGTTAGAGCTGTTGTTGGTTTTGATCTTTTGACTAAAACTGTATTAAGATCCATTACAACAATAGAGAATTCATATAGAGTTCCAATAGTTGTGATATCTCATTTTTTAATCGAAATCTGAAGTTCTTATATTCCAAATCTGTTTCTACTGTTTACTTTTGGCGCCAACTGTTTGTGTTCAGTTTTTGTAAAGGAATACAACTTACGATATTTGGCACTTAGTCCTTCTATTCTTTTTTGATTTCTCCATTTACTCCACTCCGTTGATTCCCATGGGTTTGGGCGTCACATAAGTTGTGCCTAGTTTAGATATGTTGTTATTAGTGACTGTGGATTGTTGTGTTTGTTACCTATTTGTGCATCATATTTTATACTATATTCAAGAATGACTTGTATCAGTTATTGGGTTCAAAGAATCATACTATAAGGTAAGCAATTCCCCTAAACCAGCTGATATAAAAAATATCAGGCATTGAAAAAAAAATTTCTCCTTCTTTTCATGCTAAGAATACAACTAGTGCAGGATCATTAGAATTTAAATGCTCACTAAAAAGACATGCAGCATTACAAAAATGTGCTAAAACTAAATTACAAAAATAATTCTGAAGTTCCTGATTGGAACTTGAGGATCCTCGTGGACGTTTCGTCCTCTTACGTAATATATTGTTCCTAGTTTAGATATGTTGTTATTAGTGACTGTGGATTGTTGTGTTTGTTACCTATTTGTGCATCATATTTTATACTATATTCAAGAATGACTTGTATCAGTTATTGGGTTCAAAGAATTATAATATAAGGTAAGCAATTCCCCTAAACCATCTGATATAAAAAATATCAGGCATTGAAAAAAAAAACTTTCTCCTTGTTTTCATGCTAAGAATACAACTAGTGCATGATCATTATAATTTAAATGCTAATAAAAATACATGCAGCATTACAATAATGTGCTTAATCTAAACGATACGTAGGATAATTGTAACGACTAAAACTTTTCCCTATTAAAAGTCGCGTGCTTTAGTATTATTTTCATTTATCTTAATGGCTATACTGATTTCACTATTTGATTATGCCATATTAACTATATAAATTATTCTATGACGAGTATATTTTCAGACTTTTAAGTACAGGTGCTACGAGGCTGGAATGGAGACGATGGGAACACCGATGTAAAGATGACTTTTTACCAAACTAAATTTTTGAGGTCATTCCATAAGATTTGGAAAATTTTCTTTGGTAGCAAAATTAAAAAAAAAGTTTATTTCTTAGAACCAGTTTTCCCCTCATACTTTATCCAAATTTACGCAATTATGCAAGGAGGGAGAAAGGATTTTTAGTAGCACTTTTATCCTTTGAATAGCATTATCTTTTGACAAATTTTAAAACACCATTCACGGCTCTATTTAATTAATATTCTCGGCCCGTTATACACACGCACTGCACGTTATTGCTTTAAAAAAAAAAATCTCACCCTACAGCCGCCGCCTCCCTCCCCTCCCCCACCAGCTTTGAGTTTTTCTGAAGGAGAAACATCGGTGTCCCTGCGTTCCTCTTCCCTTCCAGCCTCGTGACACTCGGTTGTAAGTTTTCAACAAAAGGTAAGTACAAATCTCCTTTGAATGCACCTTTTGTCAGGCCCCGTACTAAATACTCAAGATAATAGCACAATTAAGCACATAAACACGGAAGCGTAAAAATCGGGCTTAAAAATTTTCGAAATATGAACTTAAAATCATACATTCAAAATATTCATAATCAAAATATGAGTTGACTCAAACTCATACAAATCAGGTAACAACAATAAATCTCAAATCAATTACAGATCCCCAAGACATAGTGATACGGGGCATCCCCCGGTTCAATACATAAATATATAACTGGGACTCAAGGGAACGGGGATCGACCAGCTGAACCTCCACTCTGTCCAGCTTGTTTACCTGAAGATCCTGCAAATGGGTAACGCAGACCCAAACAACACAAAAGCAGGAAAACAGATACGAGGTCAAGCCTCAGTACGAAGAGCTAATCAAAACAGCTAATCATGCAACATGCTATAATCAATGCTATGAAATGCATGAGGGTTATCAAAGATCGGATAGCTAGACCAGTGTATCAACTGGAAATCATATCGATCGAGCCTCCATACCACGCACAGCAAGTCAGTCGGTGGAAATCATCGGTCCGTGATCTTCAGGACCGGTCAGCCCATCACAGCTCGGTGGTCTTCAGACACGACAAGTCAGTCGGTCACCACTCCGATGATAGCGTTGGACCTTTCAGGCACGACAAGTCAGTCGGCCAGTCACAATGTGGCTCTCAATAAGGTCGTCAATCAATCTGTCAGGCTCATATGTATGCATGAATGCCAATCAATAATCAATGTCAATGCATACCATTCAGTACGTGAAAACAGAATGAAATATTCAATCAATTCAGCAAACTGTTACACGTAAATTCATAGAATCATATCAGCAATCATCATAACATCGCTCATAGCCAGGTTCACGCTCAAAGCTATTAAGGTCTGCTCAATTCATACCTCAATCCTCAAAATTCTACCTCACAGATTCCTCAAATGCACGGCAGGACTTCCTGGAAGCTGGAATCTGTTTCAAAGCCTCGAAAATCAGCTTAACTCAAGCATAAATCAGAACCTGTACACTCTAATACCTACGGACAGAACTATACTCAAGTTATAAACAATTCTACGCAGGTATTAGCTACTAGACAAAGCTCAATTCAACGAGAAATGCTCACCCCGAAGCTTAAACCAGCAGGAAAAAACACGAAACAGACTTCTCCAGAAAGCTTCGAACACCAGCATCTTCACGCTTCCACTCCAGCGTTAATTCAGGGTCTCAAATGGGTAGCAAACGAAAGAGCTAAGCTAGGTGAACTCAGCGCCACCAAGATCTTCAAAAAGAAAGGCTGGAAACGATGGGAATCGACGGTGGAAAGTTACGGTGTACAGTAGCTAATCGAGGGTTTCGAACAGAAGGATAAGAAATGTCGGGTTGAGAAATATTCTAAGTGTAATTCAACACTTCTATTTATTCCTCAATTCAAACTTTACTGTCTAAGTCCAACGTCGACAAAAACAGATCCCTGCAACGAAAAATAGCGTCAAACAGATCTCTCACACAACGCTAATAACCACCAGATCCCAGCGTTAACAACAAACGCTCGCGCACAAGCCAAAACGACAGCGCATCGGTAAAACAGATCTCAGCGCTTAACACAACGCTGGTCTCCTAACGCGCCACACTAAAAACAGATCTCTACGCCTTAGCAACACGAAATGCTAAAACGACGATGCACAACGAACTCCTCAAATCGCAACGCTAGCGCTCGAAACAGATCTCTCAACTAAACGTTCTACACCAGACATCTACTCTACATGTTGACCAACACGTGGCACCCTCTCACGCGAACGCGCTACGCTACCAGGTCTCTACACGCGAACAATCACCCGCGTTCAATACAACGAAACCAGATCTCTCAATCCAGCGATCACCCGCTACAGTTCCATTGACCAGCGTTGACATCTGGAAATGCGAAACAAAAGCGCTGCACTCTCGCGCCACTCTCGACTATCCATATCTCACCAAAACGATAGCGTATCACCTCTATTCGCGGCAATACACGCTAACACTTAGGAAAACCAGATTTCTATCGCCACTTAGCCATTCCGACTCCAAATCACTACCAGATTTCACCCGAGAAACCCGAACTAAAATCTGGACAACTCCAACTAGAGATCTGAATTTTCTCAAATCAAATTTCACCAAAAATCCGAAAATCTTAATTCTCGTGACTAATCTAACCCAAAATCCGATTAATCACAAATATTGAAATCTGATTCCTCACATTCTCCCCACCTTAAGAGATTTCGTCCTCGAAATCAAAGGCAAACAAGGGCAGAAACAATCAAACATGCAAATCAGCACAAACACTACTCAAATTCGAAGAAAAAACCAGCAATTTACCTGGAAAAATCTGCACGATCAGTGCTCAAACATATGAGGCCAGTCTTGTCTCATCTTCTCCTCAACTTCCCAGGTTGCTTCTTCTCGGCCATGCTTGCTCCATTGGACCATCACCAACGGAATTATCTTGTTTCTCAGTTGCTTCTCCTTCCTATCCAGGATCTACACTGGATATTCGACATAGCTCAAGGCAGAATCCAGTTCAACTTCGTCGGTTCTCAAAACGTGGGACGGATCTGGCTCATATTTTCTCAACATAGACACATGAAAGACATCATGCATCGCTGATAACTCCTCGGGCAGCTTCAATCTATAAGCAAACTTTCCAATCCGCTCAACAATCTCAAAGGGGCCAACGAATCTGGGAGCCAATTTGCCTTTAAATCTGAATCGCATAACGCTCTTGAAAGGGGAAATCTTGAGAAACACACGATCGCCAACCTCAAACTCCAAAGGTCTGCGTCTTCTGTTAGCATAGCTAGAGAAACGGTCTTGAGCAGCTTTCATCCTACTCCGAATCAAATCAATCTGATCTTTCATGTGCTGAACAAACTTCGGTGTAGAAAGCTGTCTCTCACCAACTTCTTCCCAACAAATCGGGGATCGGCACTTTCGACCATACAAGGCTTCAAACGGAGCCATTCCGATAGTCACCTGGTAGCTGTTGTTATACGAACACTCCACCAAGGATAGCGAATCCTGCCAGCCACCGCTGAAATCCATCACAACTGCACGCAGCGTATCCTCTAAAGTCTGGATAGTCCGCTCAGACTGTCCATCTGTCTGTGGGTGGTAGGTTGTACTCATAGCCAATCTCGAACCCATCGCTGCCTGCAAACTCTTCCAAAATCGAGAGGTGAATCTCTGATCTCTATCGGACACTATCAAAACCGGGACTCCACGCAATCTAACCACATGATCGATGTACAACTTCGCCATTTTCTTCATAGAACACCTCACATCATAGGGAATGAAATGGGCTGACTTTGAAAGTCTATCGATCACAACCCAAATAGCATCGCATCCCTTGCTCGATCGAGGTAGATGAGTCACGAAATCCATGGCGATGTGCTCCCAATTCCATTGGGGCACCCCTAAACTCTGCATCAAACCACCAGGTCTCATTCTCTCGGCCTTGACCTGTTGGCAATTCAGACATCTACCAACAAAAGCCGAAATGTCGCTCTTCATACCTGCCCACCAGTAGTGAGTCTTCAAGGCATGGTACATCTTTCTTTCGCCCGGATGCACACTGTACCGGATACAATGCGCTTCGTTCATGATGGCATCTTTCAAATCAATCAGGTTCGGAACCACTA
This sequence comes from Dorcoceras hygrometricum, assembly GCA_001598015.1. Lineage (NCBI taxonomy): Eukaryota > Viridiplantae > Streptophyta > Magnoliopsida > Lamiales > Gesneriaceae > Dorcoceras > Dorcoceras hygrometricum. The sequence continues at coordinate 81,383 of KV001338.1, read as the reverse complement.
ATCTCCCTCGAAAACGCAAACATCCATCCGGAGAAACGGAGAAATCATCAGACTGACCACTTCGGGCTTTAATCTTCAACTCATGAACATACGGATCAGTCCGCTGTGCCTCCCTGATGGCACTCACAATCTGTGGTTCTACTTGAATCGAAGAAACCATAAAGTACTGATCACCCGGCTGGAAACGCTAACCAGAAGTACTCAACTGCTCATATACTTTAGAGACACTCAACGACGAAAGCATCGCAGGCTGGGTCTTCCTACTCAATGCGTCGGAAACTGAGTTCATCCGCCCAGGCTGATACTGAATCTCAAAGTTAAAGTCCTTGAGCAATTCCATCCATCGTCGTTGCCTCATATTCAAATCAGACTGCGTGAAGATATATTTCAGGCTCTTGTGGTCGGTGTACACCACAAATTCTTCACCATACAGATAATGTCGCCAAACCTTCAAAGAAAACACTATCGCAGCCAATTCCAAATCATGAACAGAGCGTCGGAGCACACAAAAAATCCTCCAGATCCAGACGGTAGAGCCAAAACAGGAGCAGTAGTCAACTTCTCCTTCAACGTCTGAAAACTGAACTCACACTCGTCAGTCCAAACAAACTTCTTATCCTTCTGAGTCAATTGAGTCAAAGGCCTGGCTATCGAAGAGAACCTCTCGATAAAACGCCTGTAATAGCCAGCCAATCCCAAGAAGCTACGGATCTCGAAAACGTTTCTAGGTCTCTCCCAGTTAAGAACTGCTTCGACCTTACTCGGATCCACCGAAATCCCTTGCGCCGAAATCACATGACCCAAAACGATAATACGATCTAGCCAAAATTCACACTTGCTGAACTTGGCGTACAATTGCGAGTCTCTCAATCTCTGCAACACCAGTCTAAGATGCTCCTTATGCTCTCTCAAGCTCCTCGAGTACACTAGGATGTCATCTATGAAGACAATCACGAATCGATCAATGTACTCGCTGAAGACGCGATTCATCAAATCCATGAAAACAGCTGGGGCATTCGTCAACCCAAACGGTATGACAAGGAACACATAATGCCCATATCGAGTCTGAAAAGCTGTCTTCGCCACGTCAGCGTCTCTAATCCGCAACTGGTGATAACCAGAGTGCAAATCAATCTTCGAGTAAACGACCGATCCCTGCAACTGATCGAACAAGTCATCAATCCTCGGCAAAGTATACATGTTCTTCACCGTCGCTTTATTCAGCTATCGAAAGTCCACACACATCCTCATAGACCCATCCTTCTTCCTCACAAAAAGAATCGGAGCTCCCCAAGGCGACATACTCGGTCTAATGAAGCCTTTCTCCAAGAGATCACTCAACTGATCGTTCAGCTCTCTCAACTCTGCTGGCGCCAACCGATACGGAGCTCTAGAAATCGGGGCAGTACCGGGCACCAACTCAATGCTGAATTCGATCTCACGTCTCGGAGGGCCAGGAATCTCATCTGGAAACACGTCGGGAAACTCTCGAACGATCGGAATGTCGCTCAACTCCAATCGCTGTTCTTGGGAACTGTCAAGCGCGTAGATCATGACTCCTGCGTTACCTAGCGATAACAGGCTAAACATCTCCATGACGGAGACTAGTGGAATCTTCGAGCATGAATCAACACCGTAGAACTCCCACTTCTCACCCGAGTCAGGGCGAAACCTCACCACACCATGAAAACAGTCAACAATAGCCTTATAACTAGACAACACATCCATCCCCAAGATGCAATCAAAATCTCTCATTCCCAAAACAATCAGATTGAACACCAAAACGTGCTCATCAAATCGAAGCACACAAGCCAACACCACTTCACGGGACCACAGATTCACACTAGCAGGAGTAGACACGGAAACAACATCACACAATGGGGAAGAACTCAACCCATTCTCACACACAAACAACTCAGAAATAAAAGAGTGTGATGCACCAGTGTCAAATAGAACTCTCGTAGGATAATCAAAAATAAAGCATGTACCTACGATCATCATACCAGGCGCCTCCTCAACCTGCTCTCTAGTCAACGCATTCTCCTGAGCCTGCTGCGGAATCTGGAACGGAGGTCTCGAAGGTGCTCCAAATCTAGAAGGCTCATGGGGTTGGAATCCAGATCACCGGGTAGGGGCAGGAAACTGCGGTCTCTGAGATGAACCACCAGCTGATCCCTGCTGCGAAGGAATCGAAGACTGACCCCTCAACAGAGGACACACTCTAAGGAAGTGTCCTGGATGTCCACAGTTACG
>KV001338.1:49685-67081 GCA_001598015.1 Dorcoceras hygrometricum | reverse complement strand
CGTAAATCACAGAAGCGTATGAGCAGATTTCACAACATCAATTACAGTCATGTTCACGCTCAAAGCTGTTAAATATGCTCAATTCGTACCTTCAACGGCTGATTCTACCTTAACAGATTTCTCACAAGGCACTGAAACTCACGGCCTAGGCTACCAGCTTTCTCCGGGCTTCCTCAACCACGGCAGAATACTTCCAGGAGCTGAAATCTGCTAAAGCATCGCATAATTCAAATAAATTTCCTGTCCATTTCTGAACTTCTAATCATTCTACCCATGGCTTGAACACAAACAGGTTCTACAAGTCTACGTAGGTATTAACAATAAGGGCAAAGCTCAAAACCAAGAAGAACTCTTACCCAGAAGTTCGAAACTAACGGATGAACAACCGGACCAAATTTCTCAAAAATCTTCGAACAAGCAGCAACTCTGTGCTTCTTCCTCAATTCGTTCTACAGCCACTAACAAGGTAGCAATCGAAAAAGGAACTCTTAAGGAACCTAGCGCCACATAAATCGTCCAAAACAGAGGCTGAAATCGACGAAGATCAAAGAACGAAATGCTCGGGTGAACAGTAGCTAGAACGAGGGTTTGGAATTGGAGATAAGAAATATCGGGTTCAGAATAATTCTAAGTGTCGATCAACACTTGTCTATATATCTCTTAAATCCAACAGCTGCTGTTCTCAATTAATCACCATACATTGAAACAGCAGATGTCTTACAACAGAAACCAGCAGCTGACGATAGATTCCTTTCAAAAAAACCAGCAGCTGGTCGCGCTAAACAACTCAAACGACGTTAAAGGACACGTCACCATTGCTGCCAATAGCTGATCAAAAGCGTTACACCCAAAACGCTGCGTTTTAACTTATCAAAACGACGTCACCTCTCATCAGCGACTGGTTCCTCAAACCAACAGCTGGTCACTCAGCTGGAATAATTCCTCACAACGCAACAGCTGATAGCTCTATAATATCAGCCGTCAACACCAAAAAGTTGACCAGCACGTGTCGTTTTCTCGTTAATCCTCGCACCCGCGCAACTGCTGCCAGCAGATATCTCATCAAGCGCGAGTACTGAATAGCGAAACGACGACGCATCATTCCCGCGCCATTAACAACTGATCAGGTTCATCAGCTGGCGCTACAGTACCGTTGACTCACGTTGACATCTGAAATGCACGACAACTGATTCCTCGCAATAGCGCTACGTCTGATTTCACAAAACGAGAGAGCTGTGCAACAAGCACTGAGCTGGTTGGCTCAAGTAACATGCAAGCTGCTCTAAATAAGCTTGAAACTGGGAATGCCGAATTGAGAAGCAGGTCAAAGGAGATGCTCTATGAGAACCAACGATTGGCTGGTATAATAAGCTCCTGGACCAGGTCTTCTGCCTCACTACACAAACTGCATGGAGCTACAAAGCCATCCGGTGATAGAACCGGATTGGGCTATAATAGCGATGAAGGCAGTACAACAGACACCAGCAGCATTCCAAGGCTGAAAAATACAAAGTTTAAAACAATGAAATTTGTAAAATCTAGCGCAACACAGCCCATAGAGGCGCAATATGGTGAAGATATGATAGTAGCCAAACCTTCGATCTGGAAGAGTAGATTTTGCGGGCTGGGGTACTCTGATTCTGAGAAATCTCGGAGAGCTGGTTAAACAAAATAATAACATAGAGACGGGACAAACCCAAATCTAGTGGTACAATACAAGGCCAGTTCACTCGAATTTCAATGAAGGACAGACAGTACATGCCTCAATATCAGAGGTTCAGATTGAATGGGCCATATGATACTTCTCAAGTACCATCCAAATCAAAGAACACACATGGGGTACACAAATATTTTGACGCACACACTGGTAAATGGATAAAAATTATCCAAGTGTGGGTCCCGAAAGGTCTAATCAAACCTGGACCCAAATGAATCAAAGGGTACCAAATTTGAAAAAGAGAGCTGTGCAACAAGCACTGAGCTGGTTGGCTCAAGTAACATGCAAGCTGCTCTAAATAAGCTTGAAACTGGGAATGCCGAATTGAGAAGCAGGTCAAAGGAGATGCTCTATGAGAACCAGCGATTGGCTGGTATAATAAGCTCCTGGACCAGGTCTTCTGCCTCACTACACAAACTGCATGGAGCTACAAAGCCATCCGATGATAGAACCGGATTGGGCTATAATAGCGATGAAGGCAGTACAACAGACACCAGCAGCATTCCAAGGCTGAAAAAGACAAAGTTTAAAACAATGAACTTTGTAAAATCTAGCGCAACACAGCCCATAGAGGCGCAATATGGTGAAGATATGATAGTAGCCAAACCTTCGATCTGGAAGAGTAGATTTTGCGGGCTGGGGTACTCTGATCCTGAGAAATCTCGGAGAGCTGGTTAAACAAAATAATAACATAGAGACGGGACAAACCCAAATCTAGTGGTACAATACAAGGCCAGTTCACTCGAATTTCAATGAAGGACAGACAGTACATGCCTCAATATCAGAGGTTTAGATTGAATGGGCCATATGATACTTCTCAAGTCCCATCCAAATCAAAGAACACACACGGGGTACACAAATATTTTGACGCACACACTGGTAAATGGATAAAAATTATCCAAGTGTGGGTCCCGAAAGGTCTAATCAAACCTGGACCCAAATGAATCAAAGGGTACCAAATTTCTTTTTCTTGTGACTGCAGGCACAACATGTATCCAGACTGGAGCACTCAACATGGTATCTAGACAGTGGATGTGTGAGGCACATGACTGGAAATGCTAAGCTGCTCACAGACATAACATCCTACAATCGACCCAAGATCACCTTTGGTGACAACTCAAACGGTAATACCGTGGGTAAGGGTAAGCTTACCCATGGTAACTTTACTGTCAACAATGTTCTTCTTGTTGAGAACTTTTTCTATAATTTGATCAGCATAAGTCAATTATGTGATAGTAATTATACTGTCAAATTTCAGAAGCACACGTGCACTGTTCTTAATTCGGAAGGTCTGACTATATTAATTGGTTATCGATCTGGTAACACATAAAATATTGTTTGGTTAGATCAATCGCATAAAGAACAAACCTGCCTAGTAGCTTACTCTTCTAAGAGGGTTATGTCATCAGCGGATGAATCATTTGAATTTCAAAACTATTGCCAATTTGAGTAAGCATGATCTAGTTGATGGCCTGCCCAAATTAAAATTTTCAAAGGATAAAATCTGCTCTGCCTGTCTGCTGGGTAACCATATCAAATCCACTTTCAAAACTAAAGGCATTACCAAAACCTCTCGTAAGCTGGATCTTCTGCATATGGATTTTTCTGGTACAATACCCGTAACCAGCTTAGAGGGAATGAAATATAGCCTCGTTGTGGTAGATGATTTTTCAAATTTCACTTGGGTATTATTTTTGAAATCAAAAGATCAAACTGCTGACCAACTGATCAAGCTTTTAAACGTCTTCAAAATGAGCAATCTCATAATGTCAACCGGATTAGGAGTGATAGAGGAACAGAGTTTCTAAATTTTAAAATCTCCACCTGTCTGGATGATATTGGGATCAAGCATGAGTTGTCTGCAGCAAGAACACCTCGGAAAAACGGGTTGGCAGAGAGTCGAAACCAAACTTTAAAAGAAGCTGCCACAACTATGATTGCTGACTCCGATATTTCAAATAAATTTTGGGTTGAAGCAGTCAATATCGCGTGCTATACTCAAAATAGATATATGATAAATAAGCGACATGGAGTCACTCCATATGAGATCTGGAGTGGCAAGAAACCTGATATCTCATACTTTAGAGTGTTTGGATGCAAGTGTTTCATCCATATCAATGGTAAAATGTATTTACGAGCCTTTGATGTACTATCTGATGCAGGTTTTTTTCTGGATAATCAGAAATAATATGGGCCTGAACTCAAAACATACATTCAAAATATCGATACTAAAAATACGAGTTTACTCAAACTCATACAATACAGGTAACAACAAATATCAATCATCAACGATCCCCAAAATACATAATAACGCAGGGCATCCCCTGGTTCAATACATAAATAACGTATACTGGGACTCAAGGAAACGGGGATCGACCAGCTGGCACTCCACTCGGTCCAGCTTGGTTACCTGAAGATCCTGCAAATGGGTAACATAGACCCAAAAAACACAAAAGCAGGAAAACAAATACGAGGTCAAGCCTCAGTACGAAGAGCTATCAAAACAGCTAATCATGCAACATGCTATAATCAATGCTATGAAATGCATGAGGGCTATCAAGGATCGGATAGCCAGACCAGTGTATCAACTGGCAAATCATCTCAGTCAGCCTCTATACTCGCACGGTGTATCAACCGGGGAAATCATCGATCCGTGATCTTCAGAGCCCGTCAGCCCATCACAGCTCGGTGGTAGACACTCGAATCCGGTAGTCACCACTCCGATGATAGCGTTGGAATTTTCAGGCACAACTCATCAGTCGGCCAGTCACAACGTGGCTTTCAATCAGGTCATCAATCAATCTGTCAATCAGGCTCAAGATGTATGCATGTATGCCAATTCAATATTCAATGCACAATGCATACAATTCAATACGTGAAAACAGAATGTAAAACTCAATCAATTCACAAGCTGTATCACGTAAATCACAGCAGCATATCAGCAGATTTCACAACATCAATTATAGCCATGTTCACGCTCAAAGCTGTTAAATCTGCTCAATTCGTACCTTCAACGGCTGATTCTACCTCAACAGATTTCTCACAAGGCACTGAAACTCACGGCCTAGGCTACCAGCTTTCTTCGGGCTTCCTCAACCACGGCAAAAATACTTCCAGGAGCTGAAATCTGCTAAAGCATCGCATAATTCAAATCAATTTCCATTCCAGTTCTGAACTTCTAATCATTCTACCCACGGCTTGAACACAAACAGGTTCTACAAGTATACGTAGGTATTAACAATAAGGGCAAAGCTCAAAACCAAGAAGAACTCTTACCCAGAAGTTCGAAACTAACGGATGAACAACCGGACCAAATTTCTCAAAAATCTTCGAACGAGCAGCAACTCTGCGCTTCTTCCTCAATTCGTTCTACAGCCACTAACAAGGTAGCAATCGAAAAAGGAACTCTTAAGGAACCTAGCGCCACATAAATCGTCCAAAACAGAGGCTGAAATCGACAAAGATCGAAGAACGACGCTAAACAACTCAAACGACGTTAAAGGACACGTCACCATTGCTGCCAATAGCTGATCAAAAGCGTTACACCCAAAACGCTGCGTTTTAACTTATCAAAACGACGTCGCCTCTCATCAGCGACTGGTTCCTCAAACCAACAGCTGGTCACTCAGCTGGAATAATTCCTCACAATGCAACAACTGATAGCTCTATAATATCAGCCGTCAACACCAAAAAGTTGACCAACACGTGTCGTTTTCTCGTTAATCCTCGCACCCGCGCAACTGCTGCCAGCAGATATCTCATCAAGCGCGAGTACTGAATAGCGAAACGACGACGCATCATTCCCGCGCCATTAACAACTGATCAGGTTCATCAGCTGGCGCTACAGTACCGTTGACTCGCGTTGACATCTGAAATGCGCGACAACTGATTCCTCGCAATAGCGCTACGTCTGATTTCACAAAACAACAGCGATTTTTCTTCAAAACGCTAGGAATTCAGATTTCTACTTAAGTTCACCAAATCAACTCCAATTCTCGCGCAGATTTCACCCGATAATTCTTGCGACTAAAATCTGAATTATTCTAAGAGAGATCTGAATTCTCAAATCAGATTTCACCAAAATCCGAAATTCTGAAATCTGAAAATTCGAAAATTCTAATCGAATTTCTCAATCCTCACATTCTCCCCACCTTAAGAGATTTAGTCCTCGAAATCAAAGGCAAACATAGGGAAGAAAATCAAGCAAACATTCAAATCAAATGCAAACATCTAAACAAGCTCGAATCAAAGCTTAGAAATTACCTGGAATTTACACTATCAGTGCTCAAACAGATGAGGACAATCTTGTCTCATCTTCTCCTCAACCTCCCAGGTAGCTTCTTCTCGGCCATGCTTGCTCCATTGGACCATCACCAACGGAATCACTTTGTTTCTCAACTGCTTCTCCTTCCGATCCAAAATCTGTACTGGATATTCTACATAGCTCAAGGCAGAATCCAGCTCAACTTCGTCGGTTCTCAACACATGGGAAGGATCTGGCTCATATTTCCTCAACATTGACACATGAAAAACGTCATGTATTGCTGCTAATTCATCGGGCAGCCTCAATCGATAAGCCAACTGTCCAATCCGCTCAACAATCTCAAAGGTACCAACGAATCTAGGAGCAAATTTGCCTTTAAATCTGAATCGCATAACGCTCTTGAAAGGAGAAACTTTGAGAAATACTCGATCGCCAACCTCAAACTCTAACGGTCGACGTCTTTGGTTAGCATAGCTGGTAAATCTATCTTGTGCAGCCTTCATTCTACTTCGAATCAAATCAATCTGGTCTTTCATATGCTGCACAAACTCAGGGGTAGAAAGCTGTTTCTCACCAACTTCTTCCCAACAAATCGGAGATCTGCACTTGCGACCATACAACGCTTCAAATGGAGCCATCCCGATAGTCACCTGGTAGCTGTTGTTATACGAAAACTCAACCAAGGACAAAGAATCCTGCCAGCCACCACTGAAATCCATCACAACTGCTCGCAGATATCCTCTAAAGTCTGAATGGTCCGCTCAGACTGCCCATCTGTCTGTGGGTGATAGGCTGTACTCATAGCCAATCTCGAACCCATCACTGCTTGCAGACTCTTCCAAAAACAAGAAGTGAATCTTGGATCTCTGTCAGACACTATCGAAACAGGCACTCCATACAATCTAACCACATGGTCGATGTACAGCTTCGCCATTTTCTTCATCGAACACCTCACATCCTAGGGAATGAAATGGGCTGACTTCGAAAGTCTATCAATCACCACCCAAATTGCATCACATCCCCTACTCGATCGCGGTAGATGAGTCACAAAATCCATGGCGATGTGCTCCCAATTCCATTTGGGCACCTCCAAACTCTGTAGCAATCCACCAGGTCTCATTCTCTCAGCCTTGACCTGCTGGCAATTCAAACATTTAGCAACAAAACCAGAGATGTCGCTCTTCATGCCTTCCCACCAGTAGTGAGACTTCAAGGCATTGTACATCTTTCTCTCGCCCGGATGCACACTGTACTGACTACAATGCGCTTCATTCATGATGGTCTCTTTCAAATCGATCAAGTTCGGAACCACCAGTATTCCGCGAAATCTCAGACACCCATCAGATGAAACAGAGAAATCATCAGACTGACCACTTCGGGCTTTAATCTTCAACTCATGAACATATGGATCAGTCCTCTGCGCCTCCCTGATGTCACTCACAATCTGCGGTTCTACTTGGATCAAAGAAACCATAAAATACTGATCACCCGGCTGGAATCGCCAACCAGAAGTACTCAACTGCTCATAGACTTTAGAGACACTCAAAAACGAAAGCATCGCAGGCTGGGTCTTCCTACTCAAAGCATCTGCTACTGAGTTCATCCGCCCAGGCTGATTCTGAATCTCACAGTTAAAGTCCTTGAGCAATTCCATCCATCGACGTTGCCTCATATTCAAGTCTGACTGCGTGAAGATATATTTCAGACTCTTGTGGTCGGTGTACACCACAAATTCTTCACCATACAGATAATGTCGCCAAATCTTCAAGGCAAACACTATCGCAGCCAACTCCAAATCATGAACAGGGTACCTCGTCTCGTGAGGCTTCAACTGTCGAGACGCATAGGCAATCACGTACCCGTTCTGCATCAAAACACATCCCAAACCATTGAGAGAAGCATCGGAGCACACAACAAATCCTCCAGATCCAGACGGTAGAGCCAAAACAGGAGCAGTAGTCAACTTCTCCTTCAACGTCTGAAAACTGTACTCGCATTCCTCAGTCCAAACTAACTTTCGATCCTTCTGAGTCAACTGAGTCAGAGGCCTGGATATCAAAGAGAACTTCTCGATAAAACGCCTGTATTAGCCAGCCAATCCCAAGAAGCTGCGGATCTCTGAAACGTTCCTAGGTCTCTCCTAGTTAAGAAATGCTTTGACCTTACTCGGATCCACCGAAATCCCTTGCGCCGAAATCACATGACCCAAAAAGATAATTCGATCAAGCCAGAATTCACACTTGCTGAACTTGGCGTACAACTGCGAGTCTCTCAATCTCTGCAACACCAGTCTGAGATGCTTCTTATGCTCTCTCATGCTCCTCGAATACACTAGGATGTCATCTATGAAGACGATCACGAACCAATCGATGTACTCACTAAAGACGCGATTCATCAAATCCATGAAAACAGCTGGGGCATTCGTCAACCCAAACGGCATGACCAGAAACTCATAATGCCCATATTGAGTCCGAAATGCTGTCTTCGCCATGTCAGCGTCTCTAATTCGCAACTGGTGATAACCAGAGCGCAAATCAATCTTCGAGTATACGTCCGATCCTTGCAACTGATCGAACAAGTCATCAATACTAGGCAAAGGATACTTGTTCTTCACCGTCGCTTTATTCAACTGTCGGAAATCCATGCACATCCTCATAGACCCATCCTTCTTCTTCACAAAAAAATCGGAGCTCCACAAGGCGACATACTCGGTCTGATGAAGCCTTTCTCCAAGAGATCTCTCAACTGATCCTTCAGCTCTTTCAACTCTGCTGGCGCCAGCCGATAAGGATCTCTAGAAATCGGGGTGGTACCGGGCACGAACTCAATGCTGAAGTCGATCTCACATCTCGGAGGGAATCCAGGAATCTCATCTGGAAACACTTCGGAAACTCTCGGACGATCGGAATGTCGCTCAACTCCAACCGCGACTCTTGGGAAACATCAAGTGCATAGATCATGAATCCAGCATTATCCAATGATAGCAGGCTAAACATCTCCATGGCGGACAGTGGAATCTTCGAGCGTGAATCAGCACCGTAGAACTCCCACTTCTCACCTGAATCAGGGCGAAATCTCACCACACCATGAAAACAGTCAGCAGTAGCCTTATAGCTAGACAATACATCCATTCCCAAGATGCAATGAAAATCTCTGATTCCCAAAACAATCAGATTGGACACTAAAACATGCTCATCAAATCGAAGCACACAATCCAACACCACTTCAAGGGACCACAGATTCATACCAGCATGGGTAGACACGGAAACAACATCACACAATGGGGAAGAACTCAACCCTTGCTCACAAACAAACATCTCAGAAATAAAAGAGTGGGATGCACCAGTGTCAAATAGAACTCTCGCAGGAAAATCAAAGATAAACATGTACCTGCGATCATCATACCAGGCGCCTCCTCAGCCTGCTCTCTCGTCAAAGCGTTCGCCTGAGCCTGCTGCGGAATCTGGGGATTCATACCAGCATGGGTAGACACGGAAACAACATCACACAATGGGGAAGAACTCAACCCTTGCTCACAAACAAACATCTCAGAAATAAAAGAGTGGGATGCACCAGTGTCAAATAGAACTCTCGCAGGAAAATCAAATATAAAGCATGTACCTGCGATCATCATACCAGGCGCCTCCTCAGCCTGCTCCCTCGTCAAAGCGTTCGCCTGAGCCTGCTGCGGAATCTGGGACTGAGGTCTCGAAGGTGCTCCAAACCTAGAAGGCTCACGGGGTTGGAATCTAGATCGCTTGGTAGAGGCAGGAAACTGCGGTATCTGATAAGAACCACCAGCTGATCCCTGCTGCGAAGGAACTGAAGACTGACCCCTCAACAAAGGACATACTCTCTAAAAATGTCCGGGCTGTCCACAGTTATGGCAAAACCCCTGAAGGCAGGAAAATCAAAGATAAACATGTACCTGCGATCATCATACCAGGCGCCTCCTCAGCCTGCTCTCTCGTCAAAGCGTTCGCCTGAGCCTGCTGCGGAATCTGGGACTGAGGTCTCGAAGGTGCTCCAAACCTAGAAGGCTCACGGGGTTGGAATCCAGATCGCTGGGTAGGGGCAGGAAACTGCGGTCTCTGAGAAGAACCACCAGCTGATCCCTGCTGCGAAGGAACTGAAGACTGACCCCTCAACAAAGGACATACTCTCTAAAAATGTCCGGGCTGTCCACAGTTATGGCAAAACCCCTGAACTCCTCGACACTGCGAAGTCGGATGTCTTCCTCCGCACTGTCCACAAGACATGCTGTCAGAACCACTGCCAGAACCAGAACTCGCCGAACCATAGGAACTCGAATTCGCCTTCTTCTTGAACTGTTTCCCTCGAGGTCGAAACCTTTGGCGATTCGTCTGCTGCTGCGACCCTTGAGGAGAATAAAAAGATTGCGACGCATCCTGCACAGGCTGATAGGTGCGTCCAGTAGTGGGCTGAATCGGAGCCTCAACCTCCAACAAACTCTCCTCAATATCCACTGCTCGGTTCACTGCATCAATATAGGTCGCAAATGAACCAGACAAAACCATCCGGTACAGATCAGGCCTCAAGTCTTTCAGAAATTTGTTCCTCTTCGTCCGCTCCTGGTTGGCTACATGAGGCACGTAAACCAAAAGTGCAGAAAACTGTCGGGCATACTCAGCCACTCGCATGTTTCCTTGTTTCAAGTTGTCAAACTCCCGCTCCCGGCTGTTATAGAAGGAATCCGGGGTATAGTCCTGTCTGAACGCCTCACAGAAGCTCTTCCAAGTGATCACAGCCCACTATCACGAAGGATACGAGAATTACCCCTCCACCAGCGCTGTGCATTGTCTCTCAACTGCAACACCGTCAGCTTCAGTCTCTTCTCGGGAGCGTACTCCAGAGTATCGAACAACTCCTCCATCTGAGCTAACCAAGCCTCAGCCATCGCACCACCCTCAGCTGCAGAAAACGTCGGAGGGTTTGTCCGCTGAAACCTAGCTAGGACCAACTCCATCTCGCCTATCTGTCTAGTAACATTCTCAACCTGATGAACATCATCATCACTACCTGCCCTAGACTCCTCCGCAGTATGTCTAGTCGTCCTACCTCTTCCTCTCCTCGGCGGCATCTAAACAATTCTAGAGGTAAGATCTCATAGCAGATATATCACATAGACAGAATAAAGATCACATAAGTAAACACAAAAGCAGGAAAACAAATACGAGGTCAAGCCTCAGTACGAAGAGCTATCAAAACAGCTAATCATGCAACATGCTATAATCAATGCTATGAAATGCATGAGTGCTATCAAGGATCGGATAGCTAGACCAGTGTATCAACTGGAAAATCATCTCAGTCAGCCTCTATACCCGCACGGTGTATCAACCGGGGAAATCATCGATCCGTGATCTTCAGAGCCGTCAGCCCATCACAGCTCGATGGTAGACACTCGAATCCGGTAGTCACCACTCCGATGATAGCGTTAGAATTTTCAGGCACAACTCATCAGTCGGCCAGTCACAACGTGGCTTTCAATCAGGTCATCAATCAATCTGTCAATCAGGCTCAAGATGTATGCATGTATGCCAATTCAATATTCAATGCACAATGCATACAATTCAATACGTGAAAACAGAATGTAAAACTCAATCAATTCACAAGATGTATCACGTAAATCATAGCAGCATATCAGCAGATTTTACAACATCAATTACAGCCATGTTCACGCTCAAAGCTATTAAATCTGCTCAATTCGTACCTTCAACGACTGATTCTACCTCAACAGATTTCTCACAAGGCACTGAAACTCACGGCCTAGACTACCAGCTTTCTCCGGGCTTCCTCAACCACGACAAAAATACTTCCAAGAGCTGAAATCTGCTAAAGCATCGCATAATTCAAATCAATTTCCAGTCCAGTTCTGAACTTCTAATCATTCTACCCACGGCTTGAACACAAACAGGTTCTACAAGTCTACGTAGGTATTAAAAATAAGGGCAAAGCTCAAAACCAAGAAGAACTCTTACCCAGAAGTTCGAAACTAACGGATGAACAACCGGACCAAATTTCTCAAAAATATTCGAACGAGCAGCAACTCTGCGCTTCTTCCTCAATTCGTTCTACAGCCACTAACAAGGTAGCAATCAAAAAGGAACTCTCAAGGAACCTAGCGCCACCTAAATCGTCCAAAACAGAGGCTGAAATCGACGAGGATCGAAGAACGAAATGCTCGGGTGAACAGTAGCTAGAACGAGGGTTTGGAATTGGAGATAAGAAATATCGGGTTCAGAATAATTCTAAGTGTCGATCAACACTTGTCTATATATCTCTTAAATCCAACAGCTGTTGTTCTCAATTAATCAGCATACATTGAAACAGCAGATGTCTTACAACAGAAACCAGCAGCTGACGACAGATTCCTTTCAAAACAACCAGCAGCTGGTCACGCTAAACAACTCAAACGACGTTAAAGGACACGTCACCATTGCTGCCAACAGCTGATCAAAAGCGTTACACCCAAAACATGCGTTTTAACTTATCAAAACGACGTCGCCTCTCATCAGCGACTGGTTCCTCAAACCAACAGCTGGTCACTCAGCTGGAATAATTCTTCACAACGCAACAGCTGATAGCGCTACAATATCAGCCGTCAACACCAAAAATTTGACCAACACGTGTCGCTTTCTCGTTAATCCTCGCACCCGCGCAATTGCTGCCAACAGATATCTCATCAAGCGCGACTACTGAATAGCGAAACGACGACGCATCACTCCCGCCCCATTAACAACTGATCAGGTTCATCAGCTGGTGCTACAGTACCGTTGACTCGCGTTGACATCTGAAATGCATGACAACTTATTCCTCGCAATAGCGCTACGTCTGATTTCACAAAACGACAGTGTTTTTCTTCAAAACGCTAGGAATTCAGATTTGTACTTAAAGTTCACCAAATCAACTCCAATTCTCGCGCAGAATTCACCCGATAATTCCTGCGACTAAAATCTGAATAATTCTAAGAGAGATCTGAATTCTCAAATCAGATTTCACCAACATCCGAAATTATGAAATCTAAAAATTCGAAAATTCTAAATTCGAATTTCTCAATCCTCACATTAAATGATCTATGCACTCGTCTGGAATCCATCCATATGGATGAATCAAGCGATGACAAGGAGCAACCTAGATGGAAAGCTGATGACCAGCACGATTCGGACAGACCAATTACCAACGCCGATATTCCAGCTGTAGAGCAAGCTGATCCAGATCATGATCCAGCTGGCGAAGAAAATGCCCAAGCTAATGAACATATAATCACAAGTGGAACTTCCTCCAGTGATATCCAAGAAGATCCAGCAAGGACACAAGGGGAACAGCACGAATCGTCTACCTCTTATAGACCAGCTCTTCGGTGGAATAAAAATAATCCACCCGAGCTGATCATCGGTAATCCTACTGCACCTATTAAAACACGTGGCCAGATGGTAAACGAATACTTTAATTCTGCATTTATATCACATATAGAGCCTAAGAAGGTAGAAGAAGCCTTAGCTGAACCAAGTTGGATCGACGCTATGCAAGAGGAACTAAATCAATTCAAACATAGTAAAATTTGGCATCTAGTTCCTAGACCGGACAATCAAAACGTCAAAGGTACAAAATGGATCTTTAGGAATAAGCTGGATGAACAAGGCAATGTAGTTTGAAATAAAGCTAGGCTGGTTGCGCAAGGATATAGACAATAAGAAGGCATCGATTTTGAAGAATCCTTTGCACCAGTGGCAAGATTAGAAGCCATTAGAATCTTCCTTGCATATGCATCATTCAAGAATTTTAAAGTCTATCAGATGGATGTTAAGAGTGCCTTCTTGAATGGCACCCTGAATGAGAAAGTGTATGTCACACAAACTCATGGTTCCGTAGATCATACCAGACCAGACTATGTATGAAAGCTTGACAAAGCACTGTATGGTATGAAACAAGCTCCAAGAGCTTGATATGATACTTTGTCCAAGTTTCTTATCGACCATGATTTTACTATTGGATCTGTGGACAAGACACTATTCAAATTCGTAAAGAATGATCATATCTTGCTTGTACAAATATATGTTGATGGCATTATATTTGGATCAACTAACCAAAAGCTTTGCGATAAATTCTCTAAGTTGATGCAGGATAAATTTGAATGAGTATGATGGGGGAGTTGACATTTTTCTTAGGATTTCAAGTTAGACAGCTTGAGGAAGGGACCTTCATCAATCAAGCTAAGTATACCAAGGAACTTCTGAAAAAGTTCGGTATGGAAAATTGCTCTTCAACCGCCACTCTGATGAGCACCTCCATCAAACTGGACAAAGATGAAGCTGGAGATGGTGTTGAGGTAACCATGTATCGTGGGATGATTGGATCACTATTATACCTCACAGCAAACAGACCATATATAATGTTCACGGTCTGTATGTGTGCTAGGTTCCAAGTTGATCTGAAATAGTCGCACTACATGGCTGTTAAACATATTCTCAAATATTTAAAAGGCACGCAGAACGTGGGTCTTTGGTATCCCAAAGACTCCAGCCTAAACTTAATTGGTTACAGTGATGCAGACTATGCAGGGTGTAAGATTGATCGTCGGAGCACAAGCGGAACTTGTCAATTTCTTGGCGATAGGCTTATTTCATGGTTTAGCAAGAAACAGACATCAATTGCTACGTTCATCGCTGAGGCAGAGTACCTTGTAGCTGGAAGTTGTTGCTCTCAAATGTTATGGATTCAACAACAACTCCGGGACTAAGGCATAGATGCACAAGAAGCCCCCATTTTATGTGACAACACAAGTGCAATTGCAATCACTCAGAACCCAGTACTGCATTCCAGAATGAAGAACATTGAAATAAGACACCACTTCATTCGAGACCATGTACTTAAGAAGAACGTTCGGTAGAGCATGTGCCAACAGATCAGCAAATAGCTGACATCTTCACCAAGCATCTGTCGGACGCTAAGTTCTCTTACTTTAGAAACATTTTAGGTCTCCTTGATATGTCATGTTTCTGTTCTGAACGCACAAATTCAGGGGGAACAATATGAGTCAAACAAACAACTCAAAATTCTGCTGAATATCTTCGAGCTGGCATGCGGTATGGACCAGCTCGGGATACATATAGTGTGACGTTATCATGGGGTTTTCCTCAATTGTTTTCGTGCTGGTATATGAAAATGGATGACAGAGATTGGGTTAGCGTGTAAGACTCATTTTAAATTGGACCGTCATCCTTCCAGGATTTCAAAAGTCTTTTAAACAAAATGATGACACGTGTCCAGTAAAAACATCGCTCTCTTCACGATCGTACATAAACCAATTACTTTACCTTTTCACATTACGCATTAAAATTTTCTCGCTACCTTAATATTTCACACAAATTCACTGAACTCGCTTGCAATTTTCTACATTCGTATTCAATTCCTAACCTTGTTACTATCAGAAATGGCGTCTTCTCTCTTCGTCAATACTATGCAGGTGAACTTTGAGTCTGTGCTTACTATGGAGCACAGTGGGATTGCAAAATGTTTAAATCATTGGAGGTTTCAGGGCTTAAGGGGTTTCTGGAGGCATCCGATTCAGTTTATGAGAGCGCTGTAACTGAATTTTTCCCTATGAAAATGTTATTGCAGGAACGATTGTTAGTCTCCTGGATACTCGAAAAATGGCACTTACCAAGGATCAGTTTACCGAGGCTTTTGGGCTACCCTCTGAGGGATTAACAAGTGTTTTGAATATTCCAAAGGAGACTGTGGCTGAAATGCGACATCAGTTCTTTGGGTCTGATGAGCCATTCCAAGCACCCAACAAGAAAAGGAAATGAAGATTGAATTTCATTTGCTGCCTGATGTTGTAGTTAAGGCGCTGTGCGCAAAAGCTGGATCATTTGATCAGGTTACCAGTGAAAAACTTGACATGATGATAGCAATTTCACCGGGCTGAAAGTCAACTGGGCTCAAATTCTGTTTCAAGTTATTTTGAACATGGTGAATTTTCCAAAACGTCAATCACATGGATTTGCTATTCAGATCAGTGTATTACTACGAAATATTGTGAAGGAGAATCTTGGAGAATCGGTGAAATTTCACCCGCAGAAGGTATTAACAGGTAAGTACATACAGACTTACATTAAGAAAAACTTGGATATTAAACCATCTAGTGAATCTAGCAAGCAGAATGAAGATACCACGAGTAACACCGAGGGTGGTGAGTCACAAGGAGCACAACCAGTAAAGAAATCAAAAACTGTGAATAAGAAGAAAATGAGAATTGAAGACGAACCAAGACAAAAGAAGCAGAAGGTATCAACCCAACCTGTGGAGACTAGGAGAAAAACTGCTCCAGCGGATTTCTCGTCGCAATTTGACTTAGATTCGCGCCCGCCGGAAGACAGAAAGAAACAAAGGGGCACGGAGAGGACGAAGAGATTGAATCTGTTGGATCTGTGTTTACAGATCAGAATCTAAGTTTTGATTCACACAAAATCTGCTTCTATTGTACTAACGCTCGACTTGACATGCGCAGCTTGCTTAGACTTGAGTAGACGTGAAGATATCCAAACTAGGACAGTGAGGGGACGCCTGAGCTGGACTGGTCAAAGATATCTAGCTGGAAAAGTAAGGGGACGCCCAAGCTTGTTCGGCAGTTTACTTCCAGAAGTGCAGGGAACATCAAGCTGGTTCATCAGCTGGATGTTGGAGCAGCACGAAGATCAAGCGCAGAGTATGAAGAGCAGTTCAAACGTAGAGTATGAAGAGCAGTTCAAACAAAGAATCAAGCGCAGAGTATGAAGAGCAGTTCAAGCGCAGAATCAAGAGCAGAACTGAAGTGCAGAGTTGAAGTGCAGAATGATCAAGTACAGAATAGCTCAAGCGCAGATCAAGTGCAGTGTACAAGAGCAGTGACTGAGTACGAAGACAGGTACAAGCGCAGTGATCTATTGCAGATCCGATCACCAGCGATGTACAATATACCTTGCTGAACGACCAGCTGAAAGTCAGCAAGGGCAGAAGAGCTGCTTCAACGAGAAGAGAGACTAGCTCTAGGTGCCCACTTTGGACGAGGAAGAATCTGCATGCTGGTGGGGCACTCGAGTAGTCTTCTTCAACTCAAGATGGTTCACCTAAGAAAACCAGCTTGGGGAACAGATCAAAAGCAGTGTCTGCTTAGATACAGGAGCATACTAAAAACCAGCTGGTTAAGGACAAACCAGATGGACAGAATCTTCAGGGACA
Source organism: Dorcoceras hygrometricum (assembly GCA_001598015.1). Lineage (NCBI taxonomy): Eukaryota > Viridiplantae > Streptophyta > Magnoliopsida > Lamiales > Gesneriaceae > Dorcoceras > Dorcoceras hygrometricum. The sequence goes on along the minus strand of KV001338.1, from coordinate 49,856 downwards.
GATCGTGAAAGAAGACCTTAGCTCTGAAGATGATGAAGGTCAGCTCGAAAGAAGATCAGCTGACAAGAGCAAATTAGAAGAGTTTCTCAAGTGCGGTTGCAAACAAGAGGAGACGAAGAGATCTTTAAACGGCTTGAATAAGCAACCAGCTCGAACAAGACCAGCTCGATG
>KV001338.1:8329-23433 GCA_001598015.1 Dorcoceras hygrometricum | reverse complement strand
CGAACGGAACGAGGGTAGTTCGATAGATCACCAGGTCACTATCTATCTGCATGCTCAGAACATCACAATGTTCCCTACCAATGAAATACTTCGCATTTCCACTCGACAAATGGTAACCACTTGGATAGTCCGAAGGAGGGTAGTTCGATAGATCACCAGGTCACTATCTATCTGCATGCTCAGAACATCACAATGTTCCCTACCAATGAAACATGGTACTTCGCATCGTAGATACTAGTCTCGAACTCGGGCGGCCTTATCCTGATTTTGACGGCCCAATCGACTAGGAACTTGTTCAGAATACACAACGACTATTAGATGTGTTCGATGATAGCCGTCATACCCACTATCACATCTAACATACGCTTTAGTGCATTCTAGGTCTTTACTCAACGCAATTGTAAATCATTACACACATAATGAAAGTAAAGAACGCCATATAAGTAAATGCGAATATCATATATAAAGACTGTTTGTACAAGAGTCTATAAATCCCACACGCCACAAGTTGGCTAGTTGGGCATCTACTCTAACAGAAAGCTAGTGAGCCTAGGGGCTCAGAAGGTAAATCCGGTAATAGCAAATCTCCACAAAACATAACATAGTAATTAAAGTTAAGGAAGTAAACATTAAACATAAACTTTCTTAAATATGCGGTTATAAAATAACCCACTGAACTTTTCTGTAAGAAATGTGGCGCAGAAGCTCTCCTCGGATCGAGTCGCTTGATCAAGCTTATCTGATATCAGGTCTATGGGGAGTAAATCCCAAACTGTACTATGTGAAGGGGTGTATGTGTCCGTCAACAATTAATCCTGGTCCTTCCTGATTGAAGGGGCACACTGGTCTTCAGCCAGTGTCCTCACCCTTCCTATGCTGACCGTCTGTTATCTTTGCCACAAGTCATGAAACTTTGAAATCATTTTCCTTAACTTTAAGAACTATGGCAAGGAAACTTCTATCATCTCTCTTTCGTAACCATGCCATATAACAGTAAAAAATTGCTAACGGATCGCATAAAAGCGGTTCGTTGTTTAATAAAAAAAACTCTGTTATTATTTGAAAATACTGTTGGGTGTACGACGTAACACAACTGAAGAAATTCTGAAATCAGCTCAGGATAGAAAATAGATCACGAGCGTAAAAACAACTCCGGGTGAGCAAAACATATTACGAGCATAAGAACAACTCGAAAAAAAAACTTACGGGTATAAAACTGCTCTGGATGAAGAAAACAACTTAAGGGTGTAAAATAGCTCTGGGTGAAGAAACAGCTTACGGGTGTAAAATATCTCTGGGTGAAGGAAACAACTTACGGCTGGTTGGTCAACTCAGCTTGGGGAATGTCAACACAACTTAGAATAATCTGGCTAAATTATGAAAGTCAACCCAGGTCAACTCAGCTTAGGGTAATCAGATCAGATCGCGAGTTTAGAGCAGCTTGGAGGGTAAAATAAATCACGAGCAGACCGGACAATGAACCAGATTACGAGTGGGCTGAACAAGGGGACCAGCTCGGAAGCGGGCTGAACAAGAGGACCAGCTTGGAAGCGGTCTGAACAAGGGAACCAGCTTGAAAGCGGGTTGAACAAGGGAACCAGCTTGGAAGCGGTCTGAACAAGGGAACCAGCTTGTAAGCAGTCTGAACAAGGGAACCAACTGGAGAAGTTTGGATAGGCTAGCTAAGCTTATCAGGCTAGAACAGAGTTCTAACTAGATTGGCTTTGTCTATCTGCTCAGAACCTCGTCGTTTGCTATCCAGTGAAAACAGCTTGGAGACGTTTGAACCGATTAGCTAAGCTTATTAGATCAGAGCGGCGTTCCAGTTAGACCAGCTTGCCTATCAGATCAGGACCTCATCCATAACTATCCAATACAGGTACTGAAAAAAGCTTGGAGAAGTCCGAACCGATTATCTAAGCTTATCCGATACTAGAACAGCACTCTAACTAGACCAGCTCCTTCTGTCAGCTCAGAACCTCATCCCTAACCATCCATCAACTTATTCTTTGCACATAGAACGCTAATCTGAAGCTTCATACGTATAACCCAGACAATTTAAAAAGAAGACGACAGCTCCAGCTGTCGTAGAAACTCCACTGTAAAACATTTTGGAACTTTAAAAACCATTTTCAAAATCGCTGAGAATGTACAGATCCTAACATCATTTGAAAACATTCAAACATTACTCAAAGCTTTGAAACAGAACGCAACAGAAAGCAAACATCACGCAGAGAAAAGCAAACAATAATATGCTTTCATAGAAGCAGAAAAAACAGAGTTTACTTCACTTAAGGTGAACGGAGGGTTGCAGAGAACAACTCCGACTTGAATATCCCACTAGCATGATCGGAACTCTTACTCTGAAGAAAATATTTTGATTGATTTGTGGTTTAGAAATGCACACTCAACGCCTTAGAGGAGTAATTAAGCAGTCCGGGCATTGTCTATATCACGGCAATAGTAATTATTCACACTGGACTGCATTAGGCGGCTAACAGTAATAAATGTGCTTAAAAAGGTACTGAAGGTGTGATTATGGTAATCATTTTGCTAAAATAAGATATATATATATATATATATATAACTCAGTTCAGGCAAAAAATGCAATATTAAACGGACAGAAAATAGAAGTTTAATCATTTCAAAACAAATTAAATTACTCGTGGGTTTATGGATTTTCCGGGCGTTACAGATCTATTCAAAGTAATAATTCATTAAATGCTACATATACCCAGAAGATTCAAACGAAGAAGCATCATACGGAAGTGTGAAAAAATTAAGCATGCACACAACGACATATATGCATGAAACACAGAAAAGTAAGAGAGCGTGTGCAATTGTCGAGAGCTGGTATGCATAGGTGGCAGCTGGTATATAGGCTGAGAGTTGTCATAGTGTGAGCTGGTGCACAGTCGAGAGATTACACCCAGGATCATTATAGTCGACTACACAACTTGGAGGATGAAGATATCATCTTTGAGAAACACTTCCTAGCGTGTGAGAAAATATTTAAGGGAGAGTAAGCTTACACTGTAAATCTCTCACACACACATTCACTCACATATTGAGAGATGAGTGAAACATTTTAGAGTGAATGTGAGAAACACAAATCATTTTAATTTTTGAACAGAGACATTAAACATGTTTATAGTGTGGCAGCTCACACAGCTTGCGGGCTGTTAGATCGGGTTATTGCAGAAGCTCTAATAATCAAAATCTTCTAGTGGAATACTTCCAGTTTGGAAGAAGGGGAGACGTAGGAGATTCAGTTTACAGCTCTTTGCATTCATACTTGCATCGCATATTTAAACCAACAGCCTTCAATTTTAGAGGGTATAATCATTTGTTTTTCTCCTTGGTTTTATACCAGATCTGATATACTTCTCGGTGCTCATAGATTTTAAGAACTGCAGCTATTGCAGCTCACACAGAGTTAGTTTTTCATCGTTTAGATTGCTCGCGATCTGTTCCAGCACGCAACGCGTGATATGTTGTCTGTTCTATGATCCTATCAAGCTGTTTTCACTTGTATTGTGGCGTAAACTATTTTTCCCCTGCTTAAGCTGTAAGCTGTTTTCCCATGTATTGTGTCGTAAGCTGCTTTTCCCCTCTTCTTAAGTCGTAAATTGTTTCCCCCGCCCATGCTTAAGTCGTAAGCTATTTTCACCCCTACTTGAGTCGTAAGCTATTTTCCGTAAGCTGAAGTGGGCATCGTAAGTTGAAGTGGACTCCATAAGCTGAAGTGACCATCATAAGCTGAAGTGGGCACCGTGATCTGAGGTGACCACCATAAGCTAAAATAGACACCGTAAGCTGAGCTAACCATCATAAGCTGAGATGACCACCATAAGCGTAGCTGACCACCGTAAGCTGAGATGACAACGGTAAGCTGAGCTGACCACCGTAAGATGGGTTGATCACTGTAAGCTGAGCTGACCAGCCTGGTACCATGGTATTTATATAGCCGGATCAGGGACTTGAGGTTGAGGGACCACAGTCGAGAAACAGAGTTCACTAGAAAATCTTTTTATTTACGAGTTTATTGCCTATGCATGAATTTTAAAGAAAATGATTTGAGATGATGTTATTCTTATGAATTTAAAGTTTGAGAAATTTTTTTTGAGTATAATTATGTTAATGCATGTTCTTGTATTATTTAGTACTTGCTATCCTTCATTTTTTACTTGTTGATCCTTTAGGCTCACTACGTTTAATTGGCGAAGATGACGCAGATACTGAGGCCGAGGGGCAGGACCTTTGAGCGGATGACAGTTCAGGTTGGCACCTTCCCAGCGACCTAGCATTTTCCGCCTATTTTGAGAGAATATTTTTTATTTAGACATGAGTTATCGGTATGTTATTTTGGTGGAGAATTATTTTTAAAGTTGAGGTTTTCTAGCACAATTAATTTGTTTATGATGAGTATTTTTTTTGATTGCTACCACTTGTGCTAAATCTCTATTTATTTTACATTATTGAGTTCTATAAAAATTTTCCGCATTTATATTACTAGAAAAAGAAAATAGTTTGAGGGTGTTTCAAGTTGGTATCAAAGAAAGATTCGGGTATGGGTTGTGCCTACGACTGACTGCAGTAAACTCAAGGAGTGGCACCTCGAAGTCTGTAAGTCTTAGTGTTTTATTTCCCTAGATGTTAGTTTCTTTTACTTTGATGTGATGATTATTGATGTTTTGAGATATAGTATGTTTATATCATGAGGCTGTACATGTGTATTATTTTACTTGAGCATGCTGATTTTGAGTAGCGAAAAATTGGTTGGTATACCCCAGATGCCTCCGAGATGCCAAGTTACTCCACCGTCGCCGCCGCCACCCTTGAGTTCCACCGAGCAGGTCTTTGCGGGACTTGCATAGATCCTGAGGCAAAATTTCGGTTCCTAGCAGGTAGGGAGGACGGATATGCCTTACGAGAATTTTAGGAAGATGGAGCCTCCTGAGTTCACGGGCTCCACTGATCCGTTCGTTTCTGAGGAGTGAGTCAGATCTTTAGAGACCATCTTATGGTATTTGGGCTGACGGATGATGCCAGAGTTAGTTGTGCTACTTTCCAGTTTAAGGAGGATGCTGCTCTTTCGTGGGAAGGAGCAGAAAAGAGTGTCGACATGGAAACTCTCTAGGCCGGATTCAAGAAGCCCTTCTACGATATATTTCACCTCACCGCAGATGTGCAAGCCAAAATGAAGTAGGAATTCAGGAACCTTTGACAGGGAGACATGACGGTTGCTGAATACGTCAAGAAGTTCGATAGATGGCTTGACTTTCTAGCCTCAGCCTCATCAGCACTGCAGGCCAAGAGGCCATTTTCTGGACCATCGAGGCAGCAAGACCAAGGAAAATCAAGGCCAGCGGGAAAGGACGCAACATCTGGGAGACCACAGAATCAGTAGGCTCCAAATCCTGGGTTCCAGTGGATAGACCCACCTGCCAGACTTGCAGACGCCAGCATTCTAGAAGTTCCTAATGGGAGCTGGAGTCTACTTCAAGTGCAAACATCTGGGACACCTGTCTTTTCAGTGCCCACAGTTAAAGCACTCTGCTACCGACAGAGTGTATGTGATTGTAACGCCCAGAAATCCTGATTACATGAGAATGAGTGCATGACTAGGGGGAAATTTTTTTTTAGGAAATTTATGTGTCACTTTATGTAGTTAAGTGATGATTTTATGCCTTATGATGTTCATGTCTTTTTATTAGCCTGTTTGAGTTCCGGATGCGTAAACGAGACTATGGACGACCGAGGTGAAAGTTTATTTGAAATCTTTAAGTCCTCATATTTTTAAGAGCAAAATTTTATTATTAAGCAGCATTTACGAAAAATAATATTTTTATGTATATTTGTCAAGGGGAACCCATTTTCCGCCTATACAGGCTATTTTAATGAACCTTACTACATTTTAAAAAATTAGATGATTTTATATTACGAAAACTAGAAGTTTAAAGTTTAAACTTTGAGTTTTAATTAGCAATTTAATTAGTGGGGGCTAATGGGGGAAAAGCTCTTTTATTTTCTTAACTAAATCCTTGGAGGGGTCTTTTGGTACACTACTCATTATTTCAACACCCTAATTTCGAAAACCATCCTCCTCCCTCAAGCCCCACGCCGTCACATCCTTTCTCCCTCAAGCTCCATCGAATTTTGTTGGTGATTTCAAGGTTATCTCGAGTCCTCTGCTCCGGTAACGTGTATTACTCATAGTTCTCCAGTCAAGGCATGCTCTATTCTTCCTTTTCTCACCATTTAAATCATATTATGCTGTTTTCAAACGGTGTTTCATGATTTGTATGCGTTATGTTATGGTCTACGTTTGTCTCTTGAGATCCATGCATGTATCACGACTTTTAACACGCGCTTGATTCATTTCTTGTGATGCTTCGATCATGGGCGTTTCATAGGACTGAGGGTTGGTTCAAGGATGTCCAGTGGTGGTCCAAGGCCAGGTGGGGAGGCGGCTCGACCGCCTGGTCGACACAAGGTTGGGGCGGCACGACCGCACCCTATGTGCGGCGCCCGGCCGCTGCATATTTTTTGTCTCGACCAAACCATGAGCCCTTGGTTCAATCCATGGCTTGGCCAAGGGGACCGGCCTGACCTGAGGGTGGTCATGATAGTGGGGTTCCGGCCAAGGGCATCTGGAACAGTGCGAACGAGGGGAAGAAGTCACGGGTGGCTAGGCGGCGACGACTAGGGTTTTCCGTGAGTGGTCCGCGACAGTTGGGTTGGTTGGGTCGGTCCAGCTAAAGCGGGTCGAGTCAGTCAAGGGTCGGGTCAAATTATTTTAAGTCGAGTTCGAGTTATTTTATTTCTGGACCGGATATTTTTATTTTTAAGTTTAAAGTCCGATTTTAAGCGTAAATGGTCAAAATATTGTAAGTTAACTTTTAAAATCAAAATTTCCTTTAGTTATGGCCTAATAAGTTGTATGATTTAAAGTTAGATTTTTAATTTATGGGACTGATATTTTAGAAAATTTTAATGTCTGATTTCTAAGTTATAGAACCGAGTACTGTTGACAATTTTGAAATATAATTTTTAGTTTACTGGGCCAAATTGAGTTTTGGGTTAAGTTACATCTTAAGATCATGTCTAGGCTTTGGGTTTGGAGTTAGTGGGCCAGTCACTTGAACCAGTCCTTGATCGGGGGAAGAAAATATAGAAGCCCATAAATATATATTTAATTATATATGTATTATTTTACGTATATGATTATGCATTTGTTTAAAGAAATTAAATATATATTGATTGGCTAAGCCTGTTGGGATCGATTTACCCTCTATATGCTTGTTATTTTGATATTAAATTGCACTTATAGGGTGTAACCAAATCGAATGATAAGACGCAGGATTCAGCGAGGCATTGAAGCCGGGTTGCGATAACCAAACTGGTTCCAGCTGGTTGTTGAAACCAGCTTGATACAAAGCAAGCGCTCAACATGCTGGTTCCAGCTGGATGCTGAAACGAGCTCGACAAACAGCCGAACGATCTGGTTAACTTATCTTGAGCTGCAATAGCTTAGTGTTCTTGAATACTTGTGCATCGAGATACAGATTGAGCAATGAACAATAATCATGCGGAAATAACTCAAACTGCACTAAAGTTTGAAAGCTCGATTAAACAGTTTTATGCGTTTGACAAATATGCAATGCGTGAATATGCAAATACTGAAATCAGTAAAGAAAGATACGCTGATTTGTTTATGAAAGTTCGGAGCTCAATCTCCTACATCTCCCCTTCTTCCGCAACGGGAAGGATCCACAATAAGACTTTGATTACAACGACCTCCCTGCAATCCACTCCTACGACCCGCAGTCACAAGAACTCCTAGTCACTCCACTGCACACCAGCCCGCAAGCTGCGTGTGACTAACTCACTTCTTTTACGCCTCAGTGAGAAAGGCTACACACACTTTTTAACGTCTCAGTGCGAAAGAAAACACACACTTCTTTAACGTCTCAGTGCGAAATACAACTAGACTTGTTTAACGTCTCTGTCCAAAGACTACAATGGAGAGTATTGAATCACATTCACTCTGCTCTATCTCGCTCAACTCTCGAATGTGAGTGAATGTGTGTGTGTGAGATTTACAGTGTTAGCACACTCTCTCAATAATTAAATTTCTCACACCCTGGGAAGTGCTCCTAGTTCGAGCTGGTTTTTAACATTGTCTTCCCAGGTTCATTGTTGTGCGTTTCTTGATTTTCAGTTTGGACTTTGCACAAATATACTCTCTCTGTTTTGCGCATACTTCTTCTGTTCTATTGCGCCTGTATATAACGCCTCTGCCTGGATTTATCCGTTGGACACAAAGTTGTAGCCGTTCTGAAAATTCTTCTGACGCATATGTACTTTGTGTCCTTTGGCTTTTAATGCGTTGCAGGCTTTATTTGACTTGAGCTCTTTTTATCGACGATTCTGCAGCCTTTGCTAATTTCGAGCTATTGTTTGCTTGTGCCTGATGTGGACAAGACAAAACAAATCAGTTTGAACCAATTAAAATTGGTCTTCATTTGATTGTTCAAAACTGATTTGTTTGACCAGATTGATTTGTCTGGTTCTAGTTTCTCAGCTTGTTTCTCTGTTAAGCTGGTTGCTTCCACGGCTCCTACAAAGCTCTCTCCTTCTCCTCACCAGCTTCTTTGTTCTCATCTTCAAGCTGATCTTCTTCTGGAGCAGCTTCTATATCTGCGCCTCTTTTTGTCTGCAGCTGAGCTTCTTCTGTTCTTTCCTGCTCTTTAGCTGCTTCAAGGCTCCATCTTTGCTCCATTCCCAGCTGATCACCAACCAGCTGGTTGATATATCTGTGAGATCAAGCTTCTCACATATGATCAGCTAGTTTGTCTGCTCTCGGCTGGTCCTCTTAACTTCAAGCTGGGTTGTCCTTAACCAGCTAGGCTATATTCTTCTCGTCACGAGCCCTTAGTGTGCTTGCTTGCTCACTTGATCCATTCAGACATCTCTTCCAAACCTTCGGCAAGCACACCTTTCCTTCACTGGTTAGACTACAGTCCAACACCAGTGAATATATCCCATCTTCTTTGGGATATGATAACCAGTTCAGATTCAGTCTTCCCAAGGACTGAGATACTTAAGATGAACTGGTTACAACAGCATTCTGTGATCACGCCTGCACTTGATCACTGCTCTTGTATACGGCACTGCACTTGAACACTTCTCTTGTACACTGCACTTGATCTGCGCTTGAGCCGTTCTCCACTACATCATTCTGCGCTTCAATTCTGCACTTCAACTCTGCTCTTGATTCTACGCTTGAACTACTCTTCTTACTCTGCGCTTGATCTTCGTGCTGCTCCTACTTCCAGCTAGTGAACAAGCTTGGTGTTCCCTGCACTTCTGTAAATAAAAAGCTGTACCAGCTTGGGCGTCCCCTCTCTGTTCCAGCTAGATATCTTCGACCAGTCCAGTTTAGGCGTCCCCTCACTGTTCCAGTTTGGATATCTTCACGTCTACTCCAGTCTAAGCAAGCTGCGCATGTAAAGTAGAGCATTAGTACAATACAAGCATATTTTGTGTGAATCAAAACTTATATTCTGATCTGTAAAAATAGATCCAACAATCTCCCCTTTTTGATTTACACAAAATCTGGATAAACATATGCAGGTATGTTTATGCTTAAAAATATTTCTCCCCCTTTTTGTGGGAATCAAAAAGAGTTTGAAATCTTGTCTCCCCCTTAATATTTAAAACAAAACTCCCCCTCAACATATCATGGGGTAATTTTATATTCGAAATAAAAGCATTTATGCACGGGAGACAGTTTTGTCAAAAACGTTGTGTATGCATGAGATTTTGAAAAATATATGCTACTCAAAAGTTCTCATTGATTAGGACCAGAGGAGCAGTAGAAGATTCAATTTACAGAATCTCTTCCATTTTCCCCTAAGGCTTAGCCTTGCTCCGCCTTAGAGATCTTGGCGTCCACAGACCTCGCGCAATCTGTCAGCTCGTCAGAAGAGATGTTGCCGCTCTTTCCTTTCGAGAAATCGCTCTGCAATTCAATAGACATTCCTCCCCCTATCCATACGCAATGAGTTTTAAAAAATTTTGTAGCATAGATAGGCTTTCGAATGGATATCACAGCGTAGACCATTTTAAAACTGTTAAAAACATTTGTGGAAGAAAATGCACTATTCAAGAACAACCTGCTCTGATACCACTTGTTGGGATCGATTTACCCTCTATATGCTTGTTATTTTGATATTATTAGAGGGTGTAACCAGATCGAATGATAAGACGCAGGATTCAGCGAGGCATTGAAGCCGGGTTGCGATAACCAAACTGGTTCCAGCTGGTTGTTGAACCAGCTTGATACAAAGCAAGCGCTCAACATGCTGGTTCAAGATGGATGCTGAAACTAGCTCGACACACAGCCGAACGATCTGGTTAACTTATCTTGAGCTGCAATAGCTCAGTGTTCTTGAATACTTGAGCACCGAGATACAGATTTATTAATGAACAATAATCATGCGGAAATAACTAGAACTGCACTCTAAAGTTCGAAATCTCGAGTAAACAGTTTTATGCGTTTGAAAAATATGCAATGCATGAATATGAAAATACTGAAAACAGTAAAGAAAGATACGCTGATTTGTTTATGGAAGTTCGGAGCTCAGTCTTCTACATCTCCCCTTCTTTCACAATGGGAAGGATCCAGTAGAAGACTTTGATTACAACGCCCACACTGCAACCCATTCCTACGACCCGCAGTCGCAGGAACTCCTAGTCTCTACACTTCACACAAGCCCGCAAGCTGCGTGTGATTAACTCACTTCTTTTACGCCTCAGTGAGAAAGGCTACACACACTTCTTTAACGTCTCAGTGCGAAAGAAAACACACACTTCTTTAACGTCTCAGTGCGAAAGCCAACTAGACTTGTTTAACGTCTCTGTCCAAAGACTACAATGGAGAGTATTGAATCACATTCACTCTGATTTATCTCGATCAACTCTTGAATGTGAGTGAATGTGTGTGCGTGAGATTTACAGTGTTAGCACAGTCTCTCAATAATTAAATATCTCACACCCAAGGGAAGTGCTCCTAGTTCGAGATGGTTTTTATCATTGTCTTCCTAGGTTCAATGTTGTGCGTTTCTTGATTTTCTGTTTGGACTTCGCACAACTATACTCTCTTTGATTTGCACATACTTCTTCTGTTCTATTGCGCCTGTATATAAAGCCTCTGCCTGGATTTATCCGTTGGGCACAAAGTTGTAGCCGTTCTGAAAAGTCTTCTGATGCATATGTACTTTGTGTCCTTTGGATTTTAATGCGTTGCAGGCTTTATTTGACTTGAGCTCTTTTTATCGGTGATTTTGCAGCCTTTGCTAATTTCGAGCTCTTGTTTGCTTGTGCCTGATGTGGACAAGACAAAACAAATCAGTTTGAACCAATTAAATTGGTCTTCGTTTGATTGTTCAAACTGATTTGTTTGACCAGATTGATTTGTCTGGTTCTGGTTTCTCAGCTTGTTTCTTTGTTAAGCTGGTTGCTTCCACGGCTCCTACAGAGCTCTCTCCTTCTCCTCACCAGCTTATTTGTTCTCATCTTCAAGCTGATCTTCTTCTGGAGCAGCTTCTATATCTGCGCCTCTTTTTGTCTGCAGTTGAGCTTGTTCTGTTCTTTCCTGCTCTTTAGCTGCTTCGAGGCTCCAGCTTTGCTCCATTCCCAGCTGATTACCAACCAACTGGTTGATATATCTGTGAGATCAAGCTTTTCACAGATATCATATGGCCTCTGTTCTTTCCTGCTCTTTAGCTGCTTCGAGGCTCCAGCTTTGCTCCATTCCCAGCTGATTACCAACCAACTGGTTGATATATCTGTGAGATCAAGCTTTTCACAGATATCATATGGCCAGCTGGTTTGTCTGCTCCCGGCTGGTCCTCTTAACTTCAAGCTAGTTTGTTCTTAACCAGCTGGGCTCTATTCTTCTCGTCACGAGCCCTTAGTGTGCTTGCTTGCTCACTTGATCCATTCAAACACCTCTTCCAAACCTTCGGCAAGCACACTTTTCCTTCAATGGTTAGAATACAGTCAAACACCAGTGAATATATCCCATCTTCTCTGGGATATGATAACCAGTTCAGATTCAGTCTTCCCAAGGACTGAGATCCTTAAGATGAACTGGTTACAAGAGCATTATGTGATCAGGCCTGCACTTGATCACTTCTCTTATATACGGCACTGCACTTGAACACTTCTCTTGTACACTGCACTTGATCTGCTCTTGAGCCGTTCTCCACTACATCATTCTGCGCTTCAATTTTGCACTTCAACTCTCCTCTTGATTCTACGCTTGAACCGCTCTTCTTACACTGCGCTTGATCTTCGTGCTGCTCCTACTTCCAGCTGGTGAACCAGCTTGGTGTTCCCTGCACTTCTGGAAATAAAAAGCTGTACCAGCTTGGGCGTCCCCTCACTGTTCCAGCTAGATATCTTCGACCAGTCCAGTTTAGGCGTCCCCTCACTGTTCCAGTTTGGATATCTTCACGTCTACTCCAGTATAAGAAAGCTGCGCATGTCAAGTAGAGCATTAGTACAATAGAAGCAGTGAATCAAAACTTAGATTCTGATCTGTAAAAACAGATCCAACAATCTCCCCGTTTTTTATTTACACAAAATCTGGATAAACATATGCAGGTATGTTTATACTTAAAAATATTTCTCCCCCTTTTTGTGGGAATCAAAAAGAGTTTGAAATCTTGTCTCCCCCTTAATATTTAAAACAAAACTCCCCCTCAAAATATCATGGGATAATTTTTTTTCGAAATAAAAGCATTTATGCACGGGAGACAATTTTGTCAAAAACGTTGTGTATGCATGAGATTTTGAAAAATCTATGCTACTCAAAAGTTCTCATTGATTAGGACCATAGGAGCAATAGAAGATTCAATTTACAGAATCTCTTCCATTTTCCCCTAAGGCTTAGCCTTGCTCCGCCTTAGAGACCTTGGCGTCCACAGACCTCGTGCAATCTGTTAGCTCGTCAGAAGAGATGTTGCCGCTCTTTCCTTTCGAGAAATTGCTCTGCAATTCAATAGACATTCCTCCCCCTATCCATATGCAATGAGTTTTGAAAAATTTTGTAGCATAGATAGGCTTTCGAATGGATATCACAATGTAGACCATTTTAAAACTATTAAAAACATTTGTGGAAGAAAATGCACTATTCAAGACAACCTGCTCTGATACCACTTGTTGGGATCGATTTACCCTCTATATGCTTGTTATTTTGATATTATTAGAGGGTGTAACCAGATCAAATGATAAGACGCAGGATTCAGCGAGGCATTGAATCCGGGTTGGGATAACCAAACTGGTTCCAGCTGGTTGTTGAAACCAGCTTGATACAAAGCAAGCGCTCAACATGATGGTTCCAGCTGGATGCTGAAACTAGATCGACACACAGCCAAATGATCAGGTTAACTTATCTTGAACTGCAATAGCTCAGTGTTCTTGAATACTTGTGCACCGAGATACAGATTAAGTAATGAACAATAATCATGCGGAAATACCTCAAACAGCACTCTAAAGTTCGAAAGCTAGATTAAATAGTTTTATGCGTTTGAAAAATATGCAATGCGTGAATATGCAAATACTGAAATCAGTAAAGAAAGATACGCTGATTTGTTTATGGAAGTTCGGAGCTCAATCTCCTACATCTCCTCTTCTTTCACAACGGGAAGGATCCACTAGAAGACTTTGATTACAACGCCCCCGCTGCAACCCACTCCTACGACCCACAGTCATAAGAACTCCTAGTCACTCCACTACATACCAGCCCCGCAAGCTACGTGTGACTAACGGTAACGCCCCAAAATCCATAGGACTACATATATGCATCTTGTTTATTTTCATGGGTCAAAATGACAATTTAATTGTTGGCAAAAGCCGATTTCATGGATTTCACAAAATGAGAAACGACGCGGCTGGTTTCAGCAGATGAATCCAAGGGCGATACATGAGCAGGTTTTAAATTGATTGAAAATGATTTTAAGGATGACAAATGATTTCTTTCGAAAAGGGTTTGGTGTTTTACAAATTAAAATGATGTGAAGGGAATTTTACCAAATTTTACAACTTGGTCGAGGTGTGTCATGCTTGATGAATGCAGCACCTTGCCACTAATCCCTTCCATATAAATACATGTGTCAAAGGCAAAGTTTATTTTCACTTGTATCAGAAAACTCTTTCGTGTTCTTCAAAAATATTTTCAAGAAGCTCGTTGTGTTTGCTCGGGGAGAAGACTTCTGCAGGAATCAACTGCTGTTGCAAAGTTCAAATTCAAAGGCAAGTAAAAGATGATCCTTTGCTACACCATTTAAAGCATATATTGATTTTATTCATTTTATGGATCTGCTTGCCTATATCTTTAAGATATGTTGAAGTTCATGTTTAAAACGATTTACGCATGTTCAAGGAAAGAAATATTGGGTTCAAAATGATGTTTTACTGCTTCCAAGTTTTTCCAGAAAGTTATTGATGTTTTAAAATACTTAGGAGTTCGAGTTTGATTCAAGTAAGTTCATGAATGTTCTTCCTTTTGGTGAATGGTAACATTTGAGTTTGACGCTATGTAATCTGATGTTGTTGGTCGAATCAGTATAAAGTCTGGTTTGATAGGCAACAACTGATAGCGTAGCTGTCGTTTGATGTTGCAACACCAAGTTCTTATTCAGATTTCGTTTCCTATGTCAGCGATTGATTTTCATATTTAAATTCAGCACTTACATTTCAGTTGTTGCATTTGTTCGTAACCAGCTGTTGCATTTGTTCGTAACCAGCTGTTGCATTTGTTCGTAACCAGCTGTTGCCTTAGTTGTATTCAGCTGTTGCTTTAGTTTGTATTCAGCTGTTGGTTTGTTCAACACCTGAAAGCCTTTGTTTAAGTTGTGTTGACGTCTGAGTTGACCAAATCAATTCGTTGACAGTTGAGTTGACCAATCCTATTTCATAGTTACAGCTGTTCACTATTCAAACAGTATCCCAAGCCATGTCTGTTTCTTACGCTAACGACATCGTTTCATTTAACACATCTGTTTCAATGTTAACGGATATCCTTGCAGCTC
>KV001337.1:35119-47162 GCA_001598015.1 Dorcoceras hygrometricum | reverse complement strand
AACTCTTGCTCCATTGCCAAGTCTCAAGTGGGTCTCATCCTCTCTAAGACGTCGGCTTCTTGTCATCAACTGCAAATCATTGCAGATATGAGATCCACATCCGATATCAAGTACCCAAGAAGTCGACCTAAGAGACATATTTATTTCAATATAGAACATACCTTTCGCAGTTCGCAACTGCTCGAGGTACTCCTTGCAGTTCCTCCTCCAATGCCCAGGCTTGTGGCAATGGTGGCAAATATCCTCGCTCTTGTTTGGCTTGGAAGCCTTTGCCTTTGGCTTCTTGGGGGGCTTTTCCTCCTTCGCAGGGGCAGAACGCTTCTTTCCCTTGCGTCTGGGCCCCTTCTTCGCAGAAGAGCCCATAAGGAGGACGGGTTTGTCCTTATTTATGGTTCCTTCAAACACTACAAGCATGTTAACCATCTGTTCAAGGGTGGCTGCCAGCTTGTTCATGTTGAAGTTGACCACAAAGGGGTCAAATGCAGCAGGCAGTGAGAGGAGAGGTACATCCACCGACAGCTCGTGTGGAAGTGCAATATCAAGGCCCGGCATCTTTTCAACGAGCCCAATCATACGAACCCCATGCTCGCGGACCGAAGTCCCATCGCGCATGCGGCTCGTCATAAGCTCCTTGACAGCCGTGAACCTCTCATGTCGAGAGTTCTCCCCGTACAGTTCTTTGAGATGAAAAAGTATGTCAGCAGCATACTTTGTCTTCTCAAAACGCCGTTGCAGTTCATTGGACATCGATGCCATCACATAGCATCGAGTCTTAACCTCGTCGTCCCACCATTGTTTAAGCGTAACCAGCTCCTCAGGGCTGATATCGGCAGGGGCTTCCTTCAGAGGGCACTTCTCTATCGTATAGAGGAGCTTCTCCGAAGCCAACACAATGTTGAGGTTGCGGAGCCAGTCTTGGTAGTTCAGACGAGTGAACTTGTTGCTATCAAGTATAGCAGCGAGCGGGTTTTTCATCGAAACCATTTTGTAATGCAGTAATACTGAAAAGAAAAGTAGACATACATCACTAACTATATAAGATATAAGCTAAGACATAAAACAAGGTCGTTAAGTTTTATGAATTACCCTCCCACTATTTTAACGATTTCACCACCCTCTAATGAAATTGAGAAAGCAAGTTTCTTTAGTTGGTACACGGAGCCCAATCAAGCGATCATGAACCCGAATAATATTAGCCATCCATGACCCCAAAAAGGTAGTTTCCGATTGCAACCGGTGCAACCTCCATGTATTCACCTCACGTCCAGTAAGGGCCCAATAATATGACGCCGTTTACTATCACGTGTCAAGATGACCCATCAATGTTGAGTCGTGAAGGACGGTCCCCTTAACATCCCCAATATATGAGCCAACGTTAAAGGGAGTTCCAACCGACTCACAACAATTGTCAATGGCGTGGACAGCTTTTCGGCATACATGACCCCCTCAATAATATGAGCCGGGCCATGTATACGGGTAGCATCGACGTACACCCACTGTTGATGGAAGGTAGGGAATTTAAACAGATTTAAATTCCCTTAGTTTATCGAATAAACTTTTATCTTAATATAAGTTTTAAATCATATTTAAAACGAGGGATTTTATTTTGAAAAATTTGGTCTCATGCAGATATTTTAAATCAAATTTAAAACATGCGGATTCAACTAACTATATAACACATATATAAATATTGGGATTATCGATCGCGAGAGCTATGCGGTCCGTGGTTGCCAGCCACGGACCTGGGTCCAATCCTAGGGGTTATGCAACATGCAATGCAATCCTATTACAATGCTTCCGGTTTTATAGATCTTTTATCGCAAAATCATATTTCAATCATAAAATCGCATTTTATAATAAAATCGTATTTTGTCGATAAAATCAAATTTTAATCAACAAAATCATATTTAATTATAAAATCATATTTTACAATTAAAATCGTATTTCGTTATTTTAATTGTATCAAATTTGGGCTTAAAACAATTCTAGGCCCAAAACTCTCAAAATTTCAAAATCGACCAAATTGGGCCCGATATCAAATATCGGCCCGAAAACTTCATGGGCTGCCCGGGACAGGCCCGAACTAAACCCTAGAAAATAAACCAGCCGTTACGACATCGACGGAGTATCGCCGGACGGCGGCCGCCTCCAACAAATTGCGCGCGGCACAAGGCCGCGCGCGGCCGCGACGAGCGCGGCGCTCCCATGCGCCATCGTGCGCCGATGCAGGCGCGCAACAACCTGCCTTCGATCGCCAACCAGTGCGCAACGTCTTGCGCAAGACAGCCGACCATCGTGCGGTTCCTTCGCGCAGCCAGTGCGCGCAACAGCCCCCATCGGCCGTGCAACTTGCGCGGCCATCGCGCGACCAGGCGCTGGACACGGGCCAGCGGTGGCGCGCCATGCGCGGCCAGCGTGCAGGCATCGGCGTGTGGCGATAATGAGGAGGCGCCGCCATGCGCGGCGGCACCGTGGCCGATGCGACGTCGATTTTGTTTCGTTTCGATTCTGAAAAATTGAAAGCTAGATACAATAAGGCAGCAATTGTATTGATCAGATCCGAACCTTGGCTCTGATACCACTGTTGGGGAACCATGGCGTAGGATCCGGATCCCGTCTACCGAGGCACAGCGGAAAACAAAATTGCCCGGGAGACGATCAATACAATAAAATTCAAACACAATACGAACCATTCATAGGGTGTTTTCGTTGATTACCTTGTTGGCAACTCGTTCCTGCCTCCAACCGGAATTACAAGAACGCCGGCTCTTCACGGTAGGCGGCGGTAGATTCGTCAATCAGGTCCACGACCGGAAACGATCTCCCTCCGATCAGACTGCACTAGAAGACTGATGGATTTTATCACCAACGGATTCTCCTCAAAAAGTTGGCCGGAGCAAGTCTGGCGAGGCGGCGTGCACCGGCGGCGGCGGCGGCGGCGGCGGCGAGGCTTTGGAGGAGAAGGGGGCGTCCGTGTCTAGCACACTAGGTTTAGGGTTTTGTGTTGTGTCAAAAGTGTGTTATGATTAAGCCTAAGTCTACATTAAGTAGACTTAATGATGGACTTGGACCGGCCCAACGGGCCCGGGTCCAACGTTTCATCATAACTCCGATCGTCGATCAGATCGGACCGATCGACTCTGTTTCCAAAACTGAATACTATGATCTGAAAAACCATTTTTCAGAACCCCAGTGCAAAATGACCGTTTTGCCCCTCAACAGCGGAAAATCACGATTTGACCCCTGTTGACTTTTAGGAAGTCGCACTCCCTAAAATCCTCCTCAAGTGCTCAACACACTGAGCTCAGTATCCGTGCGGGAATCTCGAATCCAGTACTTGTGTGACCCTCAATGGTTCAGGGATACAGCTAGCCGTGGGCCCACAACCATTGTGGCTCCGGAATCACAATTCCGGACTTGCCCATCAGATCATGGTAAGAGCGTCTAGCAACATCGCCCCATGATCCCCTAGGTATCACTGATAGTGCCTACAAGAACAGTTGGTCGTGGTTAGCGTACAGTACGGTCCTTTCAATCCATATATCCCGATCAGATCAATGATCATTGGTAATCGAGAGTCGCTAAAGATCCGATAGCTATGCATACATCTTGGAGATCGAATAGTGACATCGCGAGTGTAACTAGGTAAACCCATTTACCTAAAACACTTCTAGTACTCTGGCCAGAGATTTATACACTATTATCCCCTCAGATAGCATAGGATATCCACGCATGTCTGCGAGCGGTGAATCCTCGACAACGATGCATCAACTCCTACATGCATCGGGATCTCACCCAATCCCGCCGCCTTATGACCCCAAGTGAGTCGGCAAACGGGTCAAAGTGAGACGCCTATCATGTAGAGTCTCAATGACGTTTCGAGTCGTGAGGACTAATCAGTACAACCAAGACCTCGGACTTATCCACTCGACAAATGATAACCACTTGAAAAGTCCGAACGAGGGTAGTTCGATAGATCACCAGGTCACTATCTATCTGCATGCTCAGAACATCACAATGTTCCCTACCAATGAAACATGGTACTTCGCATCACAGATACTAGTCTCAAGCTCGGGCGGCCTTATCCTCATTTTGACGGCCCAATCGACTAGGAACTAATTCAGAATACACAGTGACTATTAGATGTGTTTCATGATAGCCGTCATACCCACTATCACATCTAACATACACTATAGTGCATTCTAGGTCTTTATTCAACGCAATTGTTAATCATCATACAACACAATGAAAGTAAAGAATGCCATAAATAAATGCGAATATCATATATAAAGATTGTTTCATACAAGAGTCTATAAACCCACACGCCACAAGTTGGCTAGTTGGCCATCTACTCTAACAGATTCGTGGTTGCAGCACATCACTGGTTTGTTCGATCGAGTTCAGTATGATGATGTGCTTCGGTTGAGTTTGGCGACCTTCCAGCCGAGGAAGAGTGTGGAGCGTTGGTGGCGTGGCGCTTCGAGGACACTTGAGGAGACCGATATGGAGATTTCTTGGGATAGCTTCTGTGTTGCCTTTCGGTAGGAGTACGTCCCGGAGTCGTATGTGAACGCCCGTGAGCGGGAGTTCGACAACTTGGAGCAAGGTACGATGTCTGTTAGGGAGTATGCTCGTAGGCTTTCTTCTCTGTTGGCGTATGTCCCGCATGTAGCTGGCCGGGAGAGGGCCAAGATGTCAGGCCTCGTGCTCACAACAAAGTAAAACCACATAAACACAAGCGGAAGCTCCTAAAAAGCGGGTAAAATTTTTGCTTTGGCCTGACGGTTTAAAACAATATACTTTAAAATACGAAAATACTCAAAATATATTTATCCCAGTTACACAAAACCAACAAAGGCTACAAGCCCACGACAACAGTACAACATAAACATGTATCAGACACCTGGTAACAACCACAACTGAATACCACAAGATACAACAAAATACAACATGAGCACAAGGCATCCCCTGCTAACTGTACTGATACATAAATATATGTTATACGCTACTGAGATACTCTAACCATCTCCTGGGGCACCTCTAGCTGGGTCTGCACCACGACCAGCTGAATAACCTGGGAAACCTGAACAACAACATGCAAACAAACAAACCAAGCCCCATAGGGACATGGGGTCAAACCCCAGTACGGAGAGCAACTGAAACAGCTAAAGAAACAGCATAAGATAATATGCAGATGCTATGCATGAGACACCGGATAACAGCTGAAGGCTACAACCGTAAAGGGAGCCAAGGAACTCAAGCATAGATCTACTGAGATACTCTAACCATCTCCTGGGGCACCTCTAGCTGGGTCTGCACCACGACCAGCTGAATAACCTGGGAAACCTGAACAACAACATGCAAACAAACAAACCAAGCCCCATAGGGACATGGGGTCAAACCCCAGTACGGAGAGCAACTGAAACAGCTAAAGAAACAGCATAAGATAATATGCAGATGCTATGCATGAGACACCGGATAACAGCTGAAGGCTACAACCGTAAAGGGAGCCAAGGAACTCAAGCATAGATCCACAAGATCTGCAACGAACAGTGGCCACGGGGTTTGTTCAAAGTATGGTAATGAGCCACTCGCCTTGACACCACGCCCGAATACCAGATGCATCAAACAACTCAACCTGCCGTTGCACAACTCATGAACTGTGGTAGTTAACCACTCGGCGCATGAGGGCTAACAAATCCCAGCAGGGAGATGAGAGTGCGGTATTGCCGCTCGCCCTCGCATCCTGGTAAGAAACAACAGCACAATACAATGAGATACAAAGAAAGGGATCTGAAATGCACATGAACAAATGCGTGTATGCAATCAACCGAGAGCAGCTAGCATAACACAAATGCAACAGCAAGCAATACACAGCAATATTCACGTCAATTCCAACCAACGATGCAAACCAGCTCTCACATTAAATCCCACGCTAATCCAAGCTGGATTTCAAGCTCAAGATCCGTACCTCTAATTTTTGGCCAACAATTACCACAAACAAGCCCGAGAAATATGATATAAGCACATGTCGAAGCAACAACGCACAAAACAACTCAGGCAAGCTAACAGAAACTCACGTCCAACTACAGCAGCTCACGGCTGGTAGCTAATCAACCAGAAATAAATCCTATCAATACAACTTAACAGGAAACTTAATTCAAGGCTATGAACAAGATTTCAAAGCTAAATCAAAAGGCTACCTGCACCCACGAAATGCAAGAATGAAAGCAGCAACTTCGTGCTTTTGCTCCAGCCAACGACAGCCTCCAAAAGTGGTGTAGAAAGAAAGAGCTTCTCGAGAGGAGTCCAACTCTACCTCAAACGTGACAAATCGTGGCCGGAAACGACAGGAATTCGTCGGAGAAACTCATGGTGAACAGTACCCGAGGGTTTGAGCGAAGAATGAAAAAAATCACTAAGTATGGGATCTGCTAAAATGATAGAATGCCAAAGCTTCCAATATATACACACGAGAAATCTGTTCAATACAACCACCGACAGAAACAGATTTCATAGGCAATCCCACGCATGCGCTAACAGCGCTCAAAAGTCCCAACACAAGGTCGCTCTAAAACCACGGAGAAATCTAATCTCTAAAACCACACGCGAGAGAAATCTGAAAACCAAAAGCGTTAAAAGCTTGAGAAATCTGGAACTAACGCTACTAAGATCTGAACAACAGCAAACACGCTAACCAAAACGGCGACGTATTGGTGACATCTGAAAACCAGCGCTACACATTGTCCCGTGCACCAGCGATCATGCTCATCAGATCTCACAACCAAATGCTAAGCCAAACGACACCGTATTAACTTATCTAAACGACATCGTATTGCGCTCAACATAAAACACGTGGGCAGACTCCAAATCAGATCCTAGCGCTAACGAAATATCAGATCTCTCCTAAACGACGACGTTTCCATCTCGCGCTACAGGAACGCTGACCCGCGTTGACATCTGCTCTCAGCGATACAACCAGGCGTCACACACGCAAACAGATCTCACATAACTACGGGACATCCAGACCTCACGAAACGATGGCGAATGGATCTTGCGCTACCCACTACGCGTCGGATCTCTCCTACCCACGAGACAACCAGATTTCACCAATCGATCAGCTTTCACCACAAAATCAAATTTCAAACTCGAAAATTCCAAAATTTCCAGAATTGCTCTAAATGTGGTTTCTGACCCGAAAATGCAAACCGAAACCTCCAAATTGAAATCTGAATATCCAGAAATCTTTAAAACCCGATTAATCCAACAATTAATCTCTTATTTAATTTCAGGTCTCACATTTCTCCCCCACTAAAAAATTTCGTCCTCGAAATCAACACAACAACAGGCTATCAAAACAGAAATTCACCTAACACATGGCCAAGAGTTCAAGATAACTGAGCAAGCAAATAACAACTAGGAAAGAAATGCAACCAACAACTACCACTACTGGGAATCTAGTAACAGCTACTCAAACAGATGCGGCCACTCGCGCTGCATCTTTTCCTCCAGCTCTCATGTAGCTTCTTCCCTTCCATGCTTGCTCCATTGCACCATCACCAAAAGAATGGTTTTGTTCCTCAATTGTTTCTCTTTTCTACCAAGGATCTGCAAGGGATACTCCTGATAACTCAACGTCGGATCTAGCTCTACCTCGTCAGTTCTAAGCACATGAGACGGATCTGGCTCGTACTTCCTCAACATGGAAACATGAAAGACATCATGTAGAGAAGATAATTCCGGAGGCAACAACAACCTATACGCTAACGGGCCAATCCTCTCAACGATTTCATACTGTCCGACGTAACGAGGGGCTAACTTTCCCTTGTGTCCAAAGTGCATAACACTACGAAACGGAGAAACTTTAAGGAATACCTGATCACCAACCTGAAACTCTAGAGGTCGACGCCTCTTATTCACATAACTGGCTTGGCAATCCTGGGCAGCTTTCATCCGCTGTCAAATTAGATCCACATGATCCTTCATTTGCTGCACAAAATCTGGGGCAGATAGCTGCTTCTCTCACACTTCTTCCCAACAAACTGGCGATCTGCACTTCCTGCCGTATAAAGCCTCAAACGGCGCCATACCAATCGTCACTTGATAGCTGTTATTGTAGGAGAATTCCACTAAAGACAACGCGTCTTCCCAGCTACCACCAAAATCCATCACAACAGCTCGTAACATATCCTCCAACGTCTGGATAGTTCGCTCAGATTGGCCATCTGTTTGGGGATGATACGCTGTACTCATAGTCAATCTGGTACCTAGAGCTGCTTGCAAACTCTTCCAAAACCTGGAAGTGAACCTTGGATCTCGGTCTGAAATGATCGAAACAGGCTCACTGTGCAATCTAACTAGAAAATCCACGTACAGTTTCGCCATTTTCTTCAAAGAAAAGGTCATATCGTAGGGAATAAAATGTGCAGACTTTGAGGCATTTCCAAACTCTGCAACAGACCACCAGGTCTCATCCTCTCGGCCTTTACCATCTGACAGTTCAAACAACGAGCGACAAAACCAGCAACGTCGCTCTTCAGGCCAGCCCACCAGAAGTGCGGCTTCAACGCATGGTACATCTTCCGTGCACCAGGATGAACACTGTGTCTACTGCAGTGCGCTTCCCGAAGGATCCCCTCCTTCAAATCAATGAGGTTAGGCACAACCAGCCTGCCACGAAACCTCAAGCAACCATCAGAAGAAACGGAATAGTCCTCAAGTTCTCCAGCCCTGACCTTCAACTTCAACTCTTGGATGGAAGGATCAGTCCTTTGAGCTGCTCGAATACTCGAAAAAATCTGTGGCTCCACTTGGAAGGAAGAAACCACAACACAATCCTCAGCCGGGTAGAATCTCCAACCAGTAGTATTGAGATGCTCCTGATCCTTAGAAATATACAACGAAGCAAACATATCACTAGCCTTCCTGCTCAAAGCATCGGCCACTACGTTCGATTTCCCAGGCTTGTTAGGATAAAATTTATTAGTTTTGGTGATAACAAAATAAGACTAGTTTCTATTGGAATATCAGCCGGTGAATTTTACAGGAGAAAATTTTCAGTCGACGGGTTGATTTTCAGCAGTTGTTCTATTCGGAGAAATTCAGCAGATGGAAGAATTCAGCAGATCAGTCGTTGGTTTATTTTCAGCAGTTGGACTTTTCAGAGGTAAACAGCAGGTAGATTCTTACAGGGCATATCAGCAGACAGTTGTTTACTTCAATAGTCAATGTAATTCAGCAGACAGGAACTCAAATCAGCAAATGGCTACAGTATTCTCTTGATCCAGTCGCTGTTTCTCTTAATCGTTGCAAAATTCAGCAGATGGAAGAATTCAGCAGATCAGTCGTTGGTTTATTTTCAGCAGTTGGACTTTTCAGAGGTAAACAGCAGGTAGATTCTTACAGGGCATATCAGCAGACAGTTGTTTACTTCAATAGTCAATGTAATTCAGCAGACAGGAACTCAAATCAGCAAATGGCTACAGTATTCTCTTGATCCAGTCGCTGTTTCTCTTAATCGTTGCAACCAGCCTATACATTATAAAAGGAAGTTATTCCAAGTGATCAGCTGGTGCATAATTTTCAGGCGTTGAAAGAAATCATCCGTTGCATACCTATCAGAGGTTCAAGTCATCAGTGGTTGCGCATATAATGAATCGATTGAAACGTTCATATCAGAGGAAATCAAAGGTGGAGATTGAATCGTACATGTGCTTTAATTGAGGGAACAGTATCAGTACTATTCTAGGTAAATAGTACACTATATCAGAGGGCGGTTTACGGCGTTTGCATAAATATGGAACGACGCCAAATTTGCTCTGACATTGTGCGACTTGCCTCTTGGTGGAGCAGGATTTACGGCATACGAATTGACATAAATTCAAAAGGAGATTTTGTTGCTTTTGAAGAAATTAATGACCGTTGAGATCGAAGACTATAAATAGCAGAAGTTTGGATTGAAGAACTCTCTCGCCCTCGCTATTGTTCACTTGCCGTCACTCTGCTAATTTTGAGTCTTAACTATTCTCGAGCTTATACTCTACAGAAGCCATATTCACAAAGCTCAAACACTCGAAAAAAAACAACCGTTGATATTCATAGAAATATCTTCGAGTCATCCTCTAATTCACATTAGCTGAATCCATTTTCTTGTAAAAGAAATCAGAGGATTTACATCATAGCATTGTATTCTTTGTTATATCATTTGAGTCTGTAACGAACGTGCTCCTTAAAGCCGTTCGAAAAATATCATTCACTTGTAAAACCAGCAGCTGCGTCTGCGCTTTAGATTGTGGTGTTTCTAGGAGTTCACTTTGAGCAAGGCTCAGTGACTAGGTGTTTTGCAGAAGGCCTGTAATCCATCAAATCTTCTAGTGGAACCTTCCTGAAAAGGAAAGAAGGGGAGACGTAGGATATTTATATCCGAACTTCAAGAAACAAACTCTGAACTCTAAATTTTTACATTACGCATCATTTATTTATTAAGTTATCTGTTCACAAATTAATCGGCCTTTTTCCGCACAAAATTTTGTTGGCCGAGAGATTTGATTAAACTGAGATCCTTAAATCTGGTAACTCGGATTTAAGTTAAGCAAGGCGCTTGTAAAATTGTTTTAAAGGTTTCGAAAAATTTAAAATAGTAGGAGTTCATTCAACCCCCCCCCCCTTCTGAATTCCTGCAGCTGATTTCGAACCATATTGATCCTATCAATTGGTATCAGAGCGTGTGTATCTCAGTATTGAACAGTTATCTTTTGTGCGTTATCATACATATCATGTCTACTTCTCACAACAAGATTCCTCTTTTTTCCAGAGAAGATTATGATGACTGGAAGATACGCATGCAAGCGCATCTGGCTGCCCTAGATGATGAAATGTGGGTGGTCCTCATTGAAGGGCCGCTGAAGATTATGAAGCCTAATCTAGCGTTTGCTATATCCAATGGCGAGCCTCAGTTCCTTGAGTGTTGGGGACAATGGCGGATCCGGATCCCGTTTCTCGGGGACGCAGCGGAAGTTTAAAAATTACCTCGGAAATCGTTCAATACATATAAATCAAATCATAAAACATACATAGGATGTTTTATCGAATGCTACCTTGGTGGCGTCTAGGCGCCTGGCTCCAACCAAATTCACAGGGAATCTGGCTCTTCACGGTAGGCGGCGGTAGATCCTCCTAATCAGGTCCACGACCGGTAACACGAATCCTTCGTCAGCCTGCACTAGAAGGCCTGACGAATTTGGCATGAATGGAATCTCCTCGTCATGGTGGTCGGAACAAGTCCAACCACGAAGGCGGCGGCACACGGCTGCGGCACGGCGGCGGCGCAAGGGTCGAGTGGGAGAGGGAGGGGCGGCGCTCAAGATGGAGGCTAGGGTTTGGAGTGTGATTTTATGTTGTGATCTAGCCCTAGACCAAGTCTAGTAATAAATAAGTGATGGGATTGAACCGGCCCAATGGACTTGGGTTAGGCCCAGGTCCATATGAACATTCGATTCAATCCTATCACTGTGGCTTCATCATAATCCCGATCGACGATCAGATCGGACCGATCGATGAAGTTTCCAAAACTGAATATTATGATGCAAAAACAATTTTTCAGACCACCTAGTCCAAAAATACAGTTTAGCCCCTCAACTTTGGGAAATCGCAATTTGACCCCTGTTCACTTTTAGGAAGTCGCACTCCCTAAATTCCTCCTCCTATGCTCAACACATTGAGCTCAGTTTCTGTGCAAGAATCGTGAATCCAGTACTTGTGTGACCCTCAATGGTTCAGGGATACAGCTAGCCGTGGGCCCACAACCATTGTGGCTCCGAAATCGCAATTTCGGACTTGCCCAACGGATCATGGTAAAGCGCCTAGCAGCATCGCCCCATGATCCCCTAGGTATCACTGATAGTGCCTTCAAGAACCAGTTGGTCGTGGTTAGCGTACAGTACGGTCCTTTCAACACATATATCCCGATCAGATCAACGACCATTGGTAAATCGAGAGTCGCTAGAGATCCGATAACTATGCATACATCTTGGAGATCAAATAG
>KV001337.1:19289-34853 GCA_001598015.1 Dorcoceras hygrometricum | reverse complement strand
ATACGCATGTCTGCGAGCGGTGAATCCTCGACAACGATGCATCGACTCCTACATGCATCGGGGTCTCACCCAATCCCGACGCCTGGTGACCCCAAGTGAGTCGGCAAACGGGTCAAAGTGAGACGCCTATCATGTAGAGTCTCAATGACGTTTCGAGTAGTGAGGACTAATCAGTACAACCAAGACCTCGGACTTATCCACTCGATAAATGGTAACCACTTGGAAAGTTCGAACGAGAGGGTATCGATAGATCACCAGGTCACTATCCATCTGCATGCTCAGAACATCACAATGTTCCCTACCAATGAAACATGGTACTTCACATCGCAGATGCTAGTCTCAAGCTCGGGCGGCCTTATCCTCATTTCGACAGCCCAATCGACTAGGAACGAGTTCAGAATACACAGTGACTATTAGATGTGTTTCATGATAGCCATCATATCCACTATCACATCTAACATACACTATGGTGCATTCTCGGTCTTTATCCAACACAATTGTTAACATTATTACATAATGAAAATAAATAATGCCATAAAGAAATGCGTATTTCATAAATAAAGATCGTTATACACAAGAGTCAATAAAACCACACGTCACAAGTTGGCTAGTTGGGCATCTACTCTAACATTGAGAAGGCCAGACATGAGTATACAAGTGAAGATAAAAAGAAAGCAAACTTAGACAACGTGGCTAGGGATATACTTTACAAGATGCTGGACAAAGACAAAAATATGTTCAGCAAAATCAAAACCTACGCCACAGCCAAAGACATCTGGGAAAAGCTGACCCAGATATGTGAAGGAAGCGATGAAACAAAAGAGAACAAGCTGACGGTCGCTCAACAGAAGTTTGAGTCCATCAAAATGAAAGATGGAGAAACAATGACAGAGTTCGATGAGCGGTTCAGCGCCGTGGTGATTGAGCTAAACAGCTTGGGCAAAGAATACAGTAACAGAGAGTTGTCGCTGAAGGTGATGAGAGCACTACCCAGAGAGTGGGATGTGAAGACCATGGAGATGCGTGAATCCAAAGATTTAAACAAGCTGGAGCTGCACGACTTGTTTGCCAACCTCAAAGCCTATGAATTTGAGTTGGAGACAAGAGCAGAAGCTGGACCATCAACATCCCAGCCAACGAAAGCTCTGGCAGCCACAACTACTAAACAGTGCTCTCCAAGCACAAGCAAAGCAGCTGATCAACTCAGCGACAACGTCATGTCCCTCTTCATTAAGAAGTTTGGGAAATACTTGAGAAGATCCTATAACCCTTCTACTCCTTACAATAATCATAAATCTGATAAAGTTGCTTCTGATATGAAATGTTATAACTGTGATCGTCCAGGGAACTTTGCAGCTGATTGAAATAGGCCAAGAAAGGAGGACAGATCCAGAGATGACAAGAGATCAGATGATAGATACAGGAGGGATGACAAGAAGGAGGATCGATACAAGCGAGAAGACAAGATAGAAGAAAGAACCGTCGACAGATCCAAAGATAGATCGAAATACAGACGGATTAGGACTAGAGGAGATAAGAGGACCAGCCTCAAACATGATCGTAAAGTATTGGTGGCTGAGGAAAGCACCAAGAGCTGGGCATATACAGATTCAGAATCCTCATCCGGCAGCTCGTCATCAAGTGACAGTGAACAGGAGGAGGTTCACTGCCTCATGGCTGATCAAACTTCAGATGATGAGGTATTTGATTTCTCAAATGTTGAATTTACACGAGAAGACCTTGTCTGTGCACTAAATGACATGGTCAAAGAGTACAAGAAGCTTTCTCACTCATTCGAGGAAGCTAAAGCTGAAAACATAAGTCTGAAAAGTAGTTCGATTGAATCAAGTTCTGATGAGCTTGAGGATATTGACAGCTTGAAGACTGATTTGAGTAAGCTGACAGTTGAGAATGAATTGTTGAGAAGTGAGTCCAGTGAGCTCAAGGCTGAAGTTGAAAAATTACTAAATAAATGAGCTCCTGGAACCAATCAGCTCATGCTCTCCACAAGCTGCATGAAATCCAAAAATCCGTATACGATAGAACTGGTTTGGGTTTCAATAGTAGTGACAGCAGTGAAGGAGAAACGAGTACTCAATCATAGCCGGCACATGACAAGTTCAACAAGATGAGCTTTGTCAAAGCCAACGTGATATATGACTGCTATGAGTCGATAATATTTGATGACCAGAACTCTCCCAAGTTGAGCGACAATGGAAAAGCTGATATCGGTTTTCAAAGACCTGAGAATTCCAAGCCCAGCTGGCTAAAGAACAAGCTGGACAAGGATAAAGCGAAAGCTGGTTCCAAGTCTTTTGTTCCAAACCAACCGAGGCGTAATTCAAGGAAGGCAAAATCTGGTTGGACAAAGGCTCGGCCGAGGAGAGATCTAAGTGGTCAGAAGATACAATTAAAACTCAATAGATCTCACAATTATGCACAGACCTTTGTGGACCCGCATACTGGGAAAACTGTTAAGGTAATTCAAGTATGGGTCCCGAAACGGGTAATCCGATCTGGACCCAAGTAAAATTGGGTACCAAAAGCTGGTTTTATGATTGCAGGATAACAGATACGAACCAGCTGATCTATCAAACTTGTGGTACCTGGACAGCGGCTGTGCAAGACATATGACAGGAAATCGAAATCTGCTAACAGACGTCATTCCACACAAAGGCGCAAAGATAGTCTTTGGTGATAACGCATACGGTAACATTGTGGGTAAGGGTAAGCTTATCCACGGTAACATATCTATTTCTGATGTCTTAGTTTTTGATAACCATCGATATAATTTAATTAGCATTAGTCAAGTGTGTGACAAAGTTTACATAGTAAAGTTTCAACAACACACATGCACGGTTCAGAGTCCAAGTGGTCTGACTGTGTTGGTAGGTAAATGTTCGGGGAATACCTACATAATCAATTGGTCAGATCAGCTGGAATCTGAGCATTTGTGCCTAAAATCTGGTTCTTCCAAGAGCTGGTTGTGGCATCAAAGATTGAACCATATTGCATTCAAAACACTTGCTAAATTGAGTCAACATGATATGGTTTCTGGTCTGCCAAAAATTAGTTTTTCTAAGGATAAGATCTGTGCAGCATGTCAGCTGGGCAAACAAATCAAATCTACTTTCAAAAATAAAGGCGGAAAACGTTCTACCCGTTGCCTTGAGCTCTTGCATATGGATCTTTTTGGTCCTATTTCAGTAACGAGCTTAGGGGGAACGGATTACACCCTTGCTGTTGTTGATGATTTTTCAAAATATACTTGGGTGTTATTTTTAAAAGCAAAATCTGAAACCTTCGACCAGCTGATACGTCTTTTGAAACGTTTACAAAATGACAGATCTTGTTCAGTCAACCGAATAAGAAGTGATCGCGGTACTGAGTTTCTAAATTTTAAATTGACTTCTTATTTGGAAGACTTGGGGATAAAGCATGAGCTCTCAGCAGCTAGAACTCCTCAGCAAAATGGGTTAGCTGAAAGGAGAAACCGCACTTTAAAAGAAGCTGCTAGATCTATGATTGCATACTCCGGGATTTCACAAAAATTCTGAGTAGAAGCAGTTACTCAAAACAGATCGATGATTAATAGGATGCACGATAAAACCCCATATGAGATCTGGAATGGCAAGAAACCTGATATTTCTTATTTCAGGGTGTTTGGATGTAAGTGTTTCATTCATAACAATGGCAAGAAGCATCTAACAGCCTTTGAACCTAAATCTGATGCAGGTATCTTTTTAGGTTATTCAGCTGTGAGCAAAGCGTATCGAGTGTTCAACAATCGAAGCTTGACAGTTGGGGAATCAGCACACGTAGTGTTTCATGAAACCAGCTTCAAGTCAAATTCAGCTGCAAGCCTACATGACTTGTGTTCACGTCTGGAGTCAACAAGTCTTGAAGAATCAGACGACGACGTGCCACAAAGACAATCAGCTGAAGAAGAACAACCAGCAGTGGTCACAACGCATAACAATGTTCAACAAGA
Organism: Dorcoceras hygrometricum; assembly: GCA_001598015.1. Lineage (NCBI taxonomy): Eukaryota > Viridiplantae > Streptophyta > Magnoliopsida > Lamiales > Gesneriaceae > Dorcoceras > Dorcoceras hygrometricum. The sequence continues at coordinate 30,862 of KV001337.1, read as the reverse complement.
TCTGACATGTAATCCAATATTTATTGATTTAACTAACGTGGATCAGCCGCAGGATCAAATTTCCTCAAGTGTACCAGCTGCTGGGGGTGTTGCAACAAATGATCAACCAGCCGACGTTCAATCAGTTGTTGCACCAACTGACGTTGAAAAACAAGATGTTGCGCAAGCAGTCTCAAGCGCTTCACCATTGGTTTCTAGACCAACGCCTGAAGCACTAGCTGGTAGCACAAATTATCAATTGCTTTCACCACCAGCTGGACATCAAGGCGCGAGCACATCATATCATTTGGTATCAAGAACACCAGCTGATGAACCAGTCTCAAGTACATCTCACCAGCTGGAAGCAGACGCACATGCCAATAATGCTCAACATCTATTGGCGTCTGCTGATTCACTTGCAAACCAGCCAGCTGCACAGGGGGAACAAAGAGCAAATCCAATTGGACTTGATCTTCGGTGGAATAAAAATCATCCACCCGAGCAAGTCATAGGTAATTTTGAATCCCCTATTCGCACACGAGTCCAGCTAATGCATGATCATTTTGATTCCTCATTCATTTCGCATATAGAACCTAAAATGATAGATGAGGCCTTAGCTGACCCCAGCTGCATAGATTCTATGCAAGAAGAATTAAACCAGTTTAAACGTAATAACGTATGGACACTTGTACCTGGACCAAGTAATCATTCAGCATAGGAACTAGGTGGGTCTTTAGAAACAAACTGAATCAAGATGGCATAGTAACTAGAAACAAAGCTAGGCTGGTAGCGCAAGGATTTAGACAAATGGAAGGTATAGATTTTGATGAGACCTTCGCACCAGTAGCAAGATTAGAAGCCATTCGCATGTTCTTAGATTATGATGCATTAAAAGACTTTAAAGTCTTTCAAATGGATGTTAAGAGTGTCTTTCTTAATGGCGTCTTAACAGAGGAAGTGTATGTTGCACAACCTCCTGGCTTCGTTAATCATGCACATCAGATTTTATTTACAAACTGGATAAAGCTCTTTATGGCTTGAAACAAGCACCCAGAGCTTGGTATGATACACTATCTCAATTTCTTATCGAGCATGACTTTACAATAGGCACAGTAGATAAGACCTTGTTCAAATTTGTAAAAGCTGACCATATTCTATTAGTTCAAATATATGTCGATGACATTATCTTTGGGTCAACTAACCCCAAACTGTGCCAAAAGTTCTCTAAGTTGATGCAGGATAAATTCGAGATGAGCATGATGGGGGATCTGACGTTCTTTCTGGGCTTACAAGTTCGACAGCTGGAAAATGGAATTTTCATTAATCAAGCGAAATATACGAAGGAACTGCTGAAAAAGTTTGGCATGGACAAATGTTCAGCAGCAGCAACTCCTATGAGCTCTTCGATTAAGCTGGACAAAGATGAAGCTGGTACTGCCATTGAGGTATCGCTTTATCGTGGTATTATAGGCTCTTTGCTATACTTAACTGCTAGCAGACCAGACATCATTTTTGCTGTCTGTATGTGTGCTAGATTCCAAGCAGAGCCAAAGCAAACGCATTACATAGCTGTAAAGCGAATATTGAAATATCTTAAGGGTACTTCCAACGTGGATCTTTGGTATCCCAAATACTCAGGCTTTCAACTAATAGGTTACAGTGTTGCAGATTACGCAGGATGCAGGATTGATCGTAGAAGCACAAGTGGGACTTGTCAATTTTTAGGGGATCGACTGATTTCCTGGTTTAGTAAGAAGAAGACGTCCATCGCAACATCAACAGCTGAGGCAGAGTATCTAGCGCTGGTAGTTGTTGTGCTCAAATCCTTTGGATACAATTTCAGCTGAAGGACTATGAAGTCGATGCTTCTGAAGCACCTATTCTCTGCGACAGTACCAGTGCCATCTCAATCACCCAAAATCCTGTGCTGCATTCAAGAACAAAGCACATCGACATCAGGCATCATTTCATAAGGGACCATGTGCTAAAGAAGGACGTCCGGCTGGAGTATGTGTCGACTGATCAGCAAGTTGCTGACATCTTCACAAAGCCTCTACAAGACGCTAAGTTTTCTTATTTTAGAAACATTTTAGGTCTTCTTGAATTGCCTTGATTGTTGGTGCACTAACGCATTTTGCAGGTTGTCAGCTGTTGCTTAAATCAGCTGTAAGTCTTTTGTTCAGGGGGAACGATAAGACTATCAGCTGAGGTAAGCCTCTCGCGTTGGGATATTATCAGCCGTAGGGGGAACCAGGAGCTGGGTTGTTAAGCGTGATGTCAGCTGAATATGTCATGACTGGACACACTCAGTTGTTACATATATACAGCTGATGCTTATTTGTGACCAGCTCCTGCCACCCTCAACAATATATTAAACCAGCAGTGATGTTCTTACATTTACTGCACCAATTGTGACTTTATAAATTTTGGCGCGCATCTATTAACTTTGTACCTTGTTCGATTAAAATATTTTGAAAAACCTTTTTAAACTGTATGTGTAAAAATTTTTTTTTAGAATATCTTCAAAATTATTTCAAAAACTGTACGCGCTAACGGATGGTTGACACGTGTTGTTACCATGCGAAACGTCACATCAAAAACTCTCTCCCTCTAGTAACTTTTTGCATTCTCATCTGCGTACTACTCCAACACTCAGCATATCGATTTTGAATCTGTTTCTCGCCATGGACGACCCAGGTATGGTGTCCATGTTTCAAGCTATAATGGCATCTGGCCTTGAGGGTTTTCTGGGCTGTCCGGCAGTCATCTATGAAGCTTCCTTGGTTGATTTCTTCGAGAACGCATCAGTTCGAGATTGTGTGATAATCAGTACAGTGGCTGGGCAGTTAGTTCAAATATCTGAGGAATGGTTTGCGGAGTCTTATGACCTACTGGTAGATGGTTTATCAGAGTTTTCAGAGGTTCCCAAGGATGTGGTTTTTGATGATAGAAGCATCGTTTCTATGTCGGGTGAGCCAGTGAGTTTGTCTGGGAAGAAGAGTCAGATGAAGATTGAGTATCGTCTTCTTTGTGATATAATGGCGAAATCAATTTCTGTAAAGCAGGGTCCTTCAATGCAATCACAGTGGAAAAGTTTTCGATGTTAACAGCAGTTGTCTGCGGAGTGAGGATGAATTGGGACAGTGTATTGTTCAACATTCTTAAGAAGATGGTTACTCCAGGGTCTAAGCAAGCCAAGGGCTTCGCTGTTCAGATAAGTCTTCTGCTGGAAAATATTCCAAACTTGGAACTAAGCGAATCATCGGAGTTTCCAACTTCCAAAATTCTTACGGAGAAGACTGTGCACCGCTATGTCTCTCTAAATGATAAAGTTGGTGCAGAGGAAGCTGCTGGGGAACCCAAGCCAAAGGCTGCCTCAAAGAAACGACCAGATGCTGTTCTTGGAGATGAACCAGCGGTCAAAAAGAAAAGGACGATGAAGAAGAAATCAAGCTCTTCTAAAGTAAATTTGGAGATAGTGGGGGAACCCAAGCCAAAGGCTGCCTCAAAGAAACGACCAGATGCTGTCTTGGAGATGAACCAGCGGTCAAAAAGAAAAGGACGATGAAGAAGAAATCAAGCTCTTCTAAAGTAAATTTGGAGATAGTGACCGTGGCACAGGAGGCCGTGCCCATACAAATGGTTGAGCCAACTACTGCTGCATCAGCTGCTGAGGACATTTTTGCCCAACCAACCGCAGAAGATGAGATTCCTGCTGATCCACCAGCTGATGAGGTCGCTGGTGAGACTGTTGATGAAGAAGCAGCTGATGAAGGTGCTTATGAGGAAACAGCTGATGGTGATGCTGCAAGGGATAATGAACCAGCTTCTGAGACAGCAGTGGCTGATATTGTGAATGAAGAACCGTCTACTGCTGATGACGTTGATGTCATCATTGAGAAAGTATTGGCTGACATCGCTCAAATCAGAGTTGATGAGGAAGATCAAGTTGTGCGTACATCGGGTGAGGGAAATCAACCAGCTGGAACTGCTGAAGAGAGACAGTGGTTTGATCTTCCCTATGAAGATCTAATTGCCAGATGGGATGCTGAGAGAATAGTAACCACTCCTAGTGACACGGATGGGGAGATTGAGACTGAGAGGGCAGTTGGAACAGCTGATGGGGTACAGACAGAATCTTCCCAGCCGGAGTATATTGTGGAGGAACCAGAGGATATGGAGATGAGTGATGATGAACGATCAGTTGATGAATTGATTGATGTCGATGAGAAGATGTCTTTGGATGAAATCATACTGACTATTCCAGCAGAGCTTCCATTGCCTTCAGCTGAAAGGGAAGTCACGAAGATTACTATTTGCAAAGAGATCAAAATCCCTGGCGTGGATGAAAGGACTTGGTACCTGGCTATACTCCCACAAATTCCCGTCGATGACAAAGGGAAGGAGCCTCTCCAGCTGAAAGACCCAATCAAGGGCAAGCTCCCGCAGGAACATTATTTTTTTATTTGTGCCGATATAGACCTGCTGGTACAGTTACGGGAGAAGGTAATAGATGAAGTGGCAAAATTCTTTTATTCGTTTAGTTTGAAGAGATTAGCCAATATACAGATAGATGACTCCTATTTTGCTAAGGAGGAACTGGTTTTGTCTTGGGCGGAGGCAGAGTCAACAGGAGTGGCACTTCAAAGAAAAATGTATATACTTTTGAAGTACAGAGCAGTTATGGTGAGAAAATACTTAGACGGGTGGATACTAAATTTTGTACCCGGGGAAGGAGATTCGACAGTCAATCTCAAAGTTATCGACCTGCTATCAGATCTTCTTTCTTTTGTTTTAGAGGAATTAAAACAGCAGGCAGTAGCACATGGTATTCGATGGGATAGGCCGTGTTTCTCTATATTGTTTGAAGGTCGCTTGACTAGTCACCGTGTCATTCCTGCCTACACTATTTTTGAAGTTTCTAGTCAGCGTCAATATGACGACACTCTCCCTCTCGTGAGTGAATTTTTCAAATTGATGACGAAAAGATGGGCTGATGTCTGTATAGAGGCCACAAATTTCTTTGTTTCAGGCAGACGTCTTCCAGTTGGTTCTATTAACTTTTGCAGATCTCTTTCAGTGAATGAACCAGCTTATAGGGTTGCTCCTCGCCAGTCTCCAGTTTTTGCTTTGAGGGTATCTCAGTTTTGTACCGTGTTTATTGATTACAGTTTGTTCAGTAGGTTGCATACAGAGGATATTCGCAGATTTGTGAGCTCTATTGAGTTAGAGAGAACCGTTTGCGAAGTGTACAGATTCCTAATCTTTCTACAGATAGTCAGCATGTACAGTTGCCTTCGAGTTTAGTTTTTGATTCTCCGATTGTACAAATAGAGCAAAGTGCAGCTTTTGCGGATACAGATGAACAGACGGACATTGATCTTTCCAATGATTCTTCTCTGCATTTTGATGACAATGATGCTACTGCTGCTTCAATTTCTCTACCAGCTGCTCCTATTCCAGATGTTACAAAGGCCTTAGCACAGCTGCGAACTTCAATAGAACAAATCAGTGAAAGAGATGATGGTGCCAAGCACAAAGACACACTGTTATTGCACCTCCACGACTTTGTGAGGCAAGTTACCGTACTCTTCGATGCACAGGACAGAGTACTTGGGGCGTTGCGCAAAGATTCAAATGATCAAAGAAGTCTCACGTCGTTGGAGATCAAGTCATCTCACAAGTAGTTGAGTACTCAGATTGCCACTACTAATCTTGATGTAGTTGATGTACGGAGGGTGGTCAGGGAGAATCACCAGGAGCTTAATGCTAAAATCAATTCTTTGGATGAGCAAGTGGCCGCTACCCGCAATGTTTTATTAGAATTTAGTGCTCAAGCACAGCAGACCCTCAATATCATTACCGACCAACCGAGCGAACTCGTTGCTTATATCAACCGTGGTGGTAATGACAAAAAGGGGGAAGTTGGTAGCAGCCGAGGTCCTCAACCACCACCTGATGATCAAAACAGAGGAAGTGGCAATACAGGTGGTGGTGGTTATACTGTTAGAATAACAGACATTGCACAGAGAGACATTGACAATGCTCAGAGAAACATTCTGGAGAGGCTTATGAGTGCTGATAGAGCCAGAGAAAGAGAAAGGAGAAGTAAGAGCAGAAGTGGAATTGGATCTTATAAGAGGAGAAGATGATGTGTTAGGATAGAATCTTTATTGATCTTTTGTACAAATCCTATGTACAATTCTTCAGATAATGCAATTTGATTTCAGCAGATGTTTGTGCAATTTATTTTTTCTCATTCTTTTATCTCGGCTGCTAGTTTTGTCATCACCAAAAAGGGGGAAATTGTTAGGATAAAATTTATTTGTTTTGGTGATAACAAAATAAGACTAGTTGCTACTGGAATATCAGCCAGTGAATTTTACAGGAGAACATTTTCAGTCGACGGTTTGATTTTCAGCAGTTGGTCTATTCGGAGAAATTCAGCAGATGGAAGAATTCAGCAGATCAGTCGTTGGTTTATTTTCAACAGTTGGACTTTTCAGAGGTAACCAGCAGGTAGATTCTTCCAGGGCATATCAGCAGACAGTTGTTTACTTCAATAGTCAACGTAATTCAGCAGACAGGCACTCAAATCAGCAGATGGCTACAGTATTCTCTTGATCCAGTCGCTGTTTCTCTTAATCGTTGCAACCAGCCTATACATTATAAAAGGAAGTTATTCCAAGCGATCAGCTGGTGCATAATTTTCAGGCGTTGAAAGAAATCAGCCGTTGCGTAGCTATCAGAGGTTCAAGTCATCAGTGGTTGCACATATAATGAATCGATTCAAACGTTCATATCAGAGGAAATCAAAGGTGGAGATTGAATCGTACATGTGCTTTAATTGAGGGAACAGTATCAGTACTGTTCTAGGTAAATAGTACACTATATCAGAGGGCGGTTTACTGTGTTTGCACAAATATGGAACGACGCCAAATTTTCTCTGACATTGTGCGACTTGCCTCTTGGTGGAGCAGGATTTACGGCGTACGAATTGACAGAAATTCAAAAGGAGATTTTGTTGCCTTTGAAGAAATTAATGACCGTTGAGATCGAAGACTATAAATAGCAGAAGTTTGGATTGAAGAACTCTCTCGCCCTCGCTATTGTTCACTTGCCGTCACTCTGCTAATTTTGAGTCTCAACTATTCTCGAGCTTATACTCTACAGAAGCCATATTAACAAAGTTCAAATACTCGAAGAAAAACAACCGTTGATATTCATAGAAATACCTTCGAGTCATCCTCTGATTCACATTAGCTTAATAGATTTGCTTGTAAAAGAAATCAGAGGATTTACAGTCTCATAGCAGTGTATTCTTTGTTATATCATTTGAGTCTGTAACGAACGTGCTCCTTAAAGCCGTTCAAAAAATATCATTCACTTGTAAAACCAGCAGCTGCGTCTGCGCTTTAGATTGTGGTGTTTTTAGGAGTTCACTTTGAGCGAGGCTCAGTGACTTGGTGTTTTTCAGAAGGCCTGTAATCCATCAAATCTTCTAGTGGAACCTTCCTGAAAAGGAAAGAAGGGGAGACGTAGGATATTTATATCCGAACTTCCAGAAACAAACTCTGAACTCTTACTTTTTACATTACGCATCATTTATTTATTAAGTTATTTGTTCACAAATTAATCGGCCTTTTTCCGCACAAACTTTTGTTGGCCGAAAGATTTGATTAAACTGAGATCCTTAAATCTGGTAACTCGGATTTAAGTTAAGCAAGGCGCTTGTAAAATTGTTTTAAAGGTTTCAAAAAATTTAAAATAGTAGGATTTTATTCAACCCCCATTCTGAACTCCTGCAGCTGATTTCGAACCATATTGATCCTATCAAGGCTGATACTTGATCTCGCAATCAAAGTTCTTTAGCAGCTCCATCCAACGACGCTGTCTCATATTCAAGTCAGGCTGCGAAAACAAATACTGCAAACTTTTGTGGTCCGAGTACACCACAAACTGCTCACCATATAGGTAGTGACGCCAGATCTTCAACGCAAAGACCACGGATGCTAGCTCCAAATCATGGACTGGATAACGAGTCTCATGCGGTTTCAGCTGCCGCGAGGCATACGCAATGACTCGACCATTCTGCATCAAAACACAGTCCAATCCATTGAGCGAAGCGTCAAAACAAACAACGAAACCACCTAATCCTGACGGCAGAGCCAACACAGGTGCAGTAGTCAGCTTCTCTTTGAGCAATTGGAACGCATTCTCGCATTGCTCAGTCCACACAAAACGCTTGTCCTTCTGAGTCAATTGATTCATCGGCTTTGCTATACTAGAAAATACTTTAATGAAACGACGGTAATAGCCAGCCAGACCCAAGAAACTGCGAATCTCCGACACATTCCTGTGACGCTCCCAGTTCAGAACAGCATCAACCTTACTGGGATCCACAGAAATCCCCTCGGCTGAAATAACATGACCGAATACGACGCGATCCAGCCAAAACTCGCACTTGGAGAATTTAGAATACAGCTGCTGGTCCCTCAACGTCTAAAGGACAATTCTCAGGTGCTCCTTATGCTCCAAAGGAGTCTTAGAATATACCAAGATGTCATCAATGAACACGATCACAAACTGATCGATAAACACTCGAAAAACTCGGTTCATCAAATCCATAAAGACTGCAGGTGCGTTGGTCAGTCCAAACGGCATAACCAGGAATTCAAAGTGTCCGTACCTAGTACGAAAAGCAGTCTTTGTGACATCTTGATCTCTTACTCTCAGCTGATGGTACCCTGAACGCAAGTCAATCTTCGAATACACTGCAGAACCTTGTAGCTGATCAAACAGATCATCGATCCTGGGTAGAGGGTACTTGTTCTTAACTGTCGCTTTATTCAACTGGCGGAAATCAATGCACATCCGCATTGATCCATCCTTCTTCTTCACAAACAATATGGGCGCTCCCCACGGTGACATGCTAGGTCTGATAAAACCTTTCTCCAGCAAATCGTCCAACTGCACCTTGAGTTCTCTCAACTCCGCAGGCTCCAAACAATACGGGGCACGAGAAATCGGAGCTGTGCCAGGCACCAGCTCAATGCTGAAGTCAATCTCTCGCCTCGGAGGAAAACCAGGGATCTCCTCCGGAAACACATCGGGAAAAGGCCGCATCACGGGAACGTCGCTAAGCTGCACACGAGAAGAAGAAGACGCATCCAAAGCGTAGATCATGAAACCAGCATTCCCTAAGGACAACAAACTAAACATCTCCTTCGCTGAGACTAATGGGATCTTCGATCGAGAATCCTGTCCGTAGAAGTCCCACTTCTTGCCAGACAAAGGCCTAAAGCGAACAATCCCATGGAAACAATCCACGGAGGCCCTATAGTTGGACAACACATCCATCCCAACGATACAATCGAAATCCCACAACATCATACGGATCAAATTTACCACCAACACATGTTCTCCAAATCTCAAAACTCCATCTAACAAAACTTCCTGGGAAAACATGCTCACACTGCCAGGGGTAGAAACAGAAACAGCATCGCTAAAAGGGATGGTATGCAGACCATGCTCAATAACAAAAGAATCATAGATGAAAGAATGCGATGCACCGGTTTCAAACAACACACGCGCAGGAAAATCAAAAACAAGACATGTACCTGCGATCACCCTGCTCGGCGTATCCTCCACCCGTTCCCTAGTCATGACGTTGGCCTGAGCATGCTGGGGTCCAGAATAGAACGGCTGAGACACTGTCCGAATCACGACGGACCAGGCTGCTGGAACGGCCTGAAATGAGTCTCACCAATCCTGGGCTGCTGAAACTGAGGGGAACGACCCCTAGACTGTCCTCCTCGACCCTGAGGCGGGGCTGCGGCTGGATGCGATCCAGCTGACGGACACACCCTAGCGAAATGTCCATACTGACCACTAATGTTGCAGGAGCCCTGCACACCGACACGCTGGGTCGAAGGATGCTTGCCACCACAATAACCACAGAACTCAGCCCGATAACCACTGCTACTCGAGCTACCTGAACCAGACGATCCAGAACCAGACTTCTTCTTGAACTACTAACCACGGGGTCGGAACCTCTGACGGCCAGACTGCTGAGCCACCTGCTGCTGATGCTGCTGCTGGGGCTGATGGGCTTACTGGGAAGAATGCGAAGACTACGCTCCCTGAACAGCGGGACGGCCACCCTGCTGCCTACGAGCACGACGACTCCTCAAACCCTCATCAATATCGATAGCATTATCCACTGCCTCAGCATAAGTCTTGGGTTTTCTTGTCAGCACCATCTGATACAGTTCCTCATTCAAACCCTCTAAAAATCTGGTCCTCTTGGCCCTCTCCCGGCCAGAAACATGAGGGACGTACACCAACAAGGAAGAAAACATCCGAGCATACTCATGAACAGACATCGAGCCCTGCTATAGATGATCAAACTCCCGCTCACGGGCATTCACATATGACTCAGGAACATACTCCTGCCTAAAAGTCTCTAAAAAGCTCCCAAGTAATCCCAACGCCAGTCTCCAGCAAAGTACTAGAAGCACCTCGCCACCAGCGCTCTGCACCCTTTCTAAGCTGAAGGGTCACCAAACTCAAACGAAGCTCGTCGTCATACTGGACACGATCAAATAGATCAGTGATGTTCGGAAGCCACAAATCTGCATCCTCTCTTGACTCGTCGCCATTGAAGACCTGAGGATTCATTCTCTGAAACCTCGTTATCACAACGTCCATCCTCTCCACAGGGGTTGGCAAAACCTCAACCCCCTCCTCCTCATCACGACTACTATGAGTACGACTAGGAGCACTACGCCGATCTTCATTCTGTCCCTCCGACTCCTGAAACTGCCCCCTACCTCTAGCTCTACGTCTAGGCGGCATCTACGAAGGCACTAAATAGGATAAGGCAACAAAGAACAGATACAGCATAGATATCACAGCAATATGCAGCACATAATTCACATAGTCAAGCACATGCAACACACGACACTGTGCCTAGACTCAAGTGTGATAAAAAAAATCGAGCTTATCCCAGCTTAAGCTCTGATACCAGAAATATCAGGTCTCGTGCTCACAATAGAGTAAAACCACATAAACACAAGCGGAAGCTACTAAAAAGCGGGTAAAATATTTTGATGGATCTGTTTAGACAGATCCTGATTAAGTTTTGAATTACACAAAACCTGTTATTGTGTTTCTAACAATTCTACTTAAGTGTATAGTTTTTAGGAACGGAGAAGAAGATGTCGTGAAGCTGATTTGTCCAGAAGATGGTTTGACAAGATAAAGTTCAGCAGCTGGTTTAGTTCATCATTGTATACGACAGCTGGATTAGCAATGGAGACGTCCAAAGTTGAGTCAGTTGTTCGTAATCAGGCGGAGGCCAAGTTGAACCAGCTGGAGCATAGTGAATCAGCTGGAACGATAAGAACCAGCTGCAAGCGCTAAAGAAAAGATTAACCAACTGGAACAGAAATTATGAAGTCTACTGGAGAAGTATCGAAGAAGAACAATTCAGCAGTAAGCTACAGTGTTCAGAAGTAGAAGAAATCAGCTGTTGGATTGAAGCGAAAAGAAATCGAGAATCAGCAATGATGACGTCAGCAGTTGGTGCGAGA
>KV001336.1:17402-45997 GCA_001598015.1 Dorcoceras hygrometricum | reverse complement strand
ATATGATCCAACGACTGGTTGAATAAATCCCTGTAGCTCTCGTCTGGATATAGCATCACTGTAGCTTGCGTCTGGTTTCAATACGACGTCGCTACAACTAATTTAAACGCTGTCGTTTGCACATGCTACTATTTGAACTTGCGTCTGGATTACCAATACTATCCTGCGACTGGTTATCTAAAACGCTGACGTTTTAACTCATCCATACGACATCGTTTGTTAAACTCTCGACTGGTTATATACTTCACTGTTCACTGCGACTGGATATAAGCCACTGTTCACTGCGACTGGATGCTAACAACTGATCACTACGACTGAATACTAATCACTGTTCACTGCGACTGGATGCAAACAACTGATCACTGCGACTGAATACTAATCACTGTTCACTGCGACTGGTAGATTTTCTTCAAAACGCCGTCGTTTCTAGTACAAAAGCTTGCGTCTTGATATACTGTTTCTCGCATCTGAAAAGCAATCCTGTCGACTGGTTTTCCTTTCCTATTGACAACACCAGATATAACTTGTTCTATTTTGTTATCACCAAAACCATAAATTTTATCCTAACAGTCTAGTAGATTTTCGATGAAGGACATGGGTGAAGCATCCTATATTCTTGGAATACAGATCTATCGGGATAGATCAAAACGGATGCTCGGACTCACCCAAGCTACCTACATCGATACCATACTTAAGAGGTTCTCTATGGAAGAGTCCAAGACAGGACACCTACCTATGTGCCACGGGGTCACTCTATCTAAGTCTATGTGGCCGAGGACTGATGAGGAGATAGAGAGTATGACACGTGTGCCATATGCCTCGGAAATAGGTAGTATTATGTATGGCATGATCTCGACTAGACCGGATGTCACATATGTTCTGAGTGTCACGAGCCGCTACCAGACCAACCCTGGCCAATTGCATTGGAAGGCTGTGAAGGATATTCTTAAGTACTTACGAAGGACTAAGAATATGTTCATGGTCTATGGGGGTGGTGAACCGAAACTGGAAGGCTACACTGATTCTAGCTTCCAGTGTGACGTGGATGATTCGAAGTCAGCCTCTAGATTTGTATTCATGCTCAATGGTGGTTCTGTCTCTTGGAAGAGTTCCAAGCAAGACACCATCGCGGATTCAACCACTGAGGTTGAGTACATCGCAGCATCAGCTGCTGCTAAGGAGGCAGTTTGGATAAGGAATTTCGTCCAAGAGTTGGGCGTCATTCCTAATGGAGTTGGTCCAGTCCCGGTGTACTGCGACAACACGGGTGCCGTTGCGCAAGCAAAGGAGCCTACCTTCATTGGATTTTTCAAATGATTATCATTTGTCGAGTAAATTAAGTTTGGGGTTTTGGTTGTACAGATTAATCCTCATTACTCAAAACAACATTGGGACCAACTGGTTCGTGCAGGCACTATCAATGATACCTATGGGATCATGAGCGATGTTGCTAGACGCTTTACAATGGTCCGATGGGTAAGTCGAAAAATATGTTTTTTTGATTCACAAGAAGTTGTAAGGCCACGACTAGCTCATCCCTGAACCATTGAGGATCACTCAAGTACTGATTTCTCAATTCCCGTATGGAAATGATACTCAAAGAGTTGAGTATAGTAGGAGGCAGTTTGGGAGTATGACTTCCAAAATTAGCTAAGAGAGTAGGACTTCCATATTTAGAATAAGGGCAAAATTTTCATTTACAGATTCAGTGGTCCAAAAAATTGTTTTCGCATCATATTGTACAATTTTGGAAATTATAAAGATCGTTCCGATCTGATCGTTGATCTGGATTATGATGAAGCGAGGGACTCGAAACCAATGTTCCCTAGTCTTGGGCCTGACCTAGGCCCATTAACCTGTTTTAAACCCATGAAATATCTATTGATAGGGGCCTAAGGGGAGTTATTCATTCGTACCAAGTTGTGTTGACAACTCCTCAGTTGCTCCCCTCCTCTCACTCTCGCCCTTCCTATCGTCTCCCTATCGCCGACGCTGACGCTGGAGTTCGTTCCAACCATCTCGTCGTGTAGATTTCATTCACGAAATCTTCACTGGTTTTCTAGTGCAAAAACCCATGAAGGAATTGAGATTCCGATCGTGGACCGGATTAGGTGTTCTTTCAGTCGCTCAACCGTTGAAGGGACACCTCCGCTGCGGACTGGTCGAAGCTGGGAGCCTAGTCGCCGAAGGTATTTTCTAAACATCCTATGCATGTTCAGTATTGATTTTATTCGCGTATTATCGTTCTCGGGCGTAAATATTTTAAACTTCCGCTGCGCCCAGGAGCGAGATCCTTATCCGTCGCTGCGCCAACAGTGTTATCAGTGCTTTAGGCTCGGATCATTCATACTCGAATTATACCAAATTGCATCAAAACCTCAATTTTTCAAACAAAAAATTATTTTTCTGCGATCGGTCGCCGTGTGACAGCCACACAAACACCGCACGCTCGCCCCGCAACATGTCACGGCGTGTATCACTCGACCGATGCACGCACGTGCGGTGCACATCGAGGGGAACATCATGGCGCGTATGACGCACTCGTTGCAATGTAAGTTGCACATCCATCGTGCACTCCTCGCACGTGTATTGCCACGGCTGCTGCGCGCTCACCGCTCTCGGTTGCCGCAACGTCCCGCCATCCACGTGAGCGCCTATCGCGCATGGTGTCGCCATCCTCGCCTTTCTGTCGTGCGTGCATTTTTGGCCCCCTTACGCGAACGGCGCGCCGAACATGGTTCTGCACGCGTGCAATAGCACGGGCGGCGCGGGGCGCCAAAGGCGTTCCGACGATTTCCGATGAAGGCATCGTGTTGGAATTATGGGTCGATACTTACTATAGGATTTTTTCGGGCGGACCAAAATTAATTTTGAATGATTTCGAGGTATTGGGCCTGAAATTTTTTAGGCCCAAAATTATTTCTAAATTAGTTTTGGAAAAATTATATATTTTATGAAAATTTGATTTTATTCCTTTAAATTAATTGGTGTCGAAAATAATTATTTTGATGTAATTAAGATAACAAAATATAATTTTATATTTTAAATATGATTTTGATGGATAAAAGCAAATTTGATTTGATTATTTTATTTATGTCAATTAATTGGATTAATTGAATAAATAATATATTGTTTGGAATGATCGAGAGTCATGCCCAATGTGTTAGGTGTATGCTCCTTTTTACAATGTTTGGTTGTAATATTGTTGATGTCATTTTATAGTGGATCTGGTTTATGGCCCGTTCACACCCATTTAAAATGTATCCCTATTTTTCATGGATATTTAAATATAAATATTAGACTTAGTGAGAGATAAGTTTGAAGATGGTGGTGATTATGATTAAAGATTTTGAAGACCGAAGACATCTAAAACAATAAGCTTATGTACTAGGATTGCATTTGCATATTACATATCACCTAGGATTGGACCTAGATCTGTGTTTGGCAACCACAGAATATATGTTTGTTGAATCCGCAGATCTTTTAAATTTTATTTAAAATCAATGAGACCAAACTTAAAAAATTATAGTCCCTCATTTTAAATTTGATTTCAAATTTATATCAAGATTAAGTTTCATGATTAAATTGAAGGAACTTAGTTTATTGATAACTATGAGGTCATGTGACAAAACTTAATCTAAGAGAGTTCTTCATAGACCGGTTTAAAAATGGCTTGTACCGGCTGGTCTCATTGAAGGGTGTTGCATTGCCTTAGAAAATTTGTTCTAAGAGGGCCTTATCCCCTCCAATAACCTGAAAGCACTATTAGAAAATGTTAGTTCATAGCTTCTAAATTGACCATAACAAATGCTTATTCGATAAGATCGTGAAGTTAAAGGAACTTAAATATTTTTTATAAGTTTCTACCTTCCATCAACAATGGGTGTATGCCAATGCTATCTGTATACATAGCTCGGCTCATATTATTGGGGGGTTTCTGTGACCCAGAAAGTTGTACACGCCATTGACACTTGCTGTTAGTTGGATGGAACTCCCATGAATTGACTCATATTATTGGGGACGTCATGACGACCGTGTATTACAACTCAACGTTGATGGATCATCTTGACACGTGATGGTAATCGTGTCATATTATTGGCCTTTACTTTGCGTGAGGTAAATATATGAGGGTTGTACTTGTTGCAATTGGGCTCTACCTTTTGAGGATCATTATTGACTGATATTATTCGGGATCATGATTTCTTTATTGGACTCTTTGTACCCACTAAGGAAACTGGCTTTCCCGATTTCATTAGAGGGTGGTGAAATTGTTAAAATAATGGGAGGGTAATTCAGAAAACTAAATGACCTTGTTTTATGTCTTACTAAATTATTATGAATAGTCATTTTTGTGTGTCTGTTTTCAATTCAGTATATTTACCACGACTATACGGTATCCATTATCATTTATTCTTGGTAACAACAAACTAAACGGAGAGAACTACCTCGATTGGTTACGGAACCTCATGATTGTTCTGGCCTCGTATAAGCTAGTATATTTTCTATATAAATCTTCTCCGAAAAAAGAACCTGCTGACATCAGCCTTGGGGAGCTGAGGAAGCTTGAGACATGGTGGGACCAACATCTCAAAGCCAAGGGCTATATTTTGGCATCTATGTCCAACGAACAATAGAGGGGTTTGAGGAAGCGGTTGCATGCTGCTGACATTCACCAGCACCTCAAAGAACTGTTTGGGAAGAACTTGCGAGCTAAGAGGTACACTACTGCGAAGGAGCTCATGATGAGCCACATGCGAGATGGGACTATGCGGCCACGAGCATGGATGCATGATTGGCCTAATTGAGAAGTTTATGAGCCTCGATCTCGAAATTTCACATGAATTGTCTGTGGATTTGTTACTTCTCTCTCTTCCTCATGTGTTCAATATTTTTGTGGTTAACTTCAACATGAACAAACTAGAGGTCAGTCTTGAAGAATTGGTCAACATGTTGGTCATGTGAGGGAACCATCAAAAGAACAAACATGTTCTCCTGATAGGCTCAACTTCCTCTACAAAGAAAGGGCCATAGACAAAGGGAAGAAGCGTTCTTACCCGGCCAAATGGGGCGCTGACAGAATAATCCAAAGGAGAAGTCTTACAAGTCGGAAAAGTTTGAGGTGTTTAGCACCACTACCACAAGTCTGGGTACTGTTCAAAGGAAGCGCGATAATCAAAACCCCGCACAACTATGGCACGCTAGGCTAGGTAATATCCCTAAAAAGGATGAACAAGTTAGTGGGTGAGGAGATGTTTGAATTGTCTGACATCAAATCCCTACCTGCTTGTGAGTCCTGTCTAAAAGGGAAAATTACTAAAATCCTTTTAGAAGCAAGCCTGAGCGTGCACATGGACTACAAGATTTGATCAATACAGATGTGTGTGGCCCACTTAGTATAACGTACTAAGTATGGGCACACCACTTCCCTTTACCAATGACTACTCGAGGTTTGAGGTACTTAGATTTAATGAAGTATAAATCTGAATCTTTTAAAGGTTCAAGGAATTCAAGAGTGAAGTAGAAAACCAACTAGGCAGAATTATTAAAACATTTCAATATGATCGA
The DNA here is from genome assembly GCA_001598015.1 of Dorcoceras hygrometricum. Classification (NCBI taxonomy): domain Eukaryota; kingdom Viridiplantae; phylum Streptophyta; class Magnoliopsida; order Lamiales; family Gesneriaceae; genus Dorcoceras; species Dorcoceras hygrometricum. Next base: position 40,432 of record KV001336.1, on the reverse strand, counting down.
GGTGGAAAATACTTGAGCGTGGATTTTTTCGATTATCTTAAAGAGAACGTGGTTCTCTCTCAGTCAACACCTCCAGGTACACCACTGCTGAATGGTATAGCGGAGTATTGTAATCGAACCCTGATGGACATGGTTCAATCTATGATGAGTTTTACTGAGCTTCCACACTCGTTTTGGGGCTATGTGCTCGACCGGATGTATTTTATTTGAACAATGTCCATACTGAAACAGTGAAAAAGACTCCATATGAGATATGGATGAGTAAACAGTCCAGGTACTCGTACTTGAGAATATGAGAATGTCGTACTTACGTGAAGCAGACAGCGAGAGATAAGCTGGATAATGGATCCATGTCATGTTACTTCGTGGGGGTATCCAAAGAACTCAATTGGATACTATTTCTATCATCCCATGGAAACAAAAGTATTTGTTTCCAAAATGCCACCTTGTTGGAGAAGTAATTCTACTATATATAAAAGTCAAGATGGATTCTGATGAACGCAAAACTTGCTCTTATGCTACTGACGATCTACATGAGTGCGCATGTCTACACTTGAAGCAGATCAGACCAGACAAAAGCTACGAGCTGAAGCAGTGCGCTGTAGCAGATCAGATCGGACAAAAGCCATGAGCTGAAGCAGTGCGCTATAGCAGATCAGATCAGACAAGAGATGCAAGCTGAAGCAATGCGCTGTAGCAGATCAGATCGGACAAGAGATGCGAGCTCAAGAAGTGAACTTCATAAAAAAAGAGCACAGTTCAGCGAAGAAAAATATCAGCTTAGAAGCTTAGATCAGCTTAGAGTGTATCAGCTCAGGAAAATTCATCTCAGGCAACCAGATCGTAGTAGAACAGCTCACACAGCTCAGAGATGAATAAAAAATAATGAAACAGCTCAGAGCTAATCAAGAATAATGAAGCAGTTCATAGTTGTACAGAGAAGCACGAAACAGCTCAGAACTGAACAAATAAGAACGGAGCAGATTAGAGCAGGAAAAACTAAGAGGAAGCATCGTTAAGAACAGCTCAAAGATCTAAGCTTGAGTAGCACAGACTAGATCACAGCAGCAAAGCTGTGATCTGAACAAAGAATAACGAAGAAGCATAGATGACCTGAAACGAACCGTACTCTAGAAATTTTTTTTCTTGAAACTAAAGTGCGGAATAAATAATTTTAAAAGTATGGCTGGTCCTTCAAAACTTTTCTCAAGAATATTTTGAAACATAAATAAATAAGTATCTCAAAGCATAAAGTCATCCATACGGCTCAAAAACCGAAATAAGTAAAAGTTGCGGAAACTGAACATGACTGAATAAATATCTGAAAATGTTTCATAACATATAATGAAGACGTCAGAGTGGTCACGGGGTACAGATGCAACGGGCGCTCAGAGATCCTCATCGCCGGTCGACATAAAATCAACATGGTCATCACGTGCTCTATTTAAACCTAGTGATCCTAAAGGCCCAACATGCTATATCTGAATAATAACAAAATACGTATAATAAAACCACATGCAAGCACATATGCATAGCAACATAGCTTTAAAACATGCGTGCATGAATGATTGTACAACATGATTCATAAGGCGGTCGTAACATATCGTCATCGTATAGCATACATAATAAGGCATGACATAGCATAACATAACGTAAAAGGGCGTGTGAGTCGTATCCATGAAGTGTGAGCCATAACATAAGCGATTGATCAATCTAAGAACCATTGTACGTGGCGATGCGGTTCAGCCGACCTTAACTCGGGATCCCTCACACCTCTATGCTGCCACTTCACCATGTCGTGAACACATGGATCCATAAGCTCGTAATACATGAACAAGGGTTCATCGAGCTCGGTATCCCGATTCCGCCCATCGTAAACTTGCCACACATCACTTCAATCCCTCAGAAAATATTTTTCTTTTCTTTCATGCCTTAATATTTCATAAAACATTCATGATGCGTGTATTTCATAAAACAAGCAATTTAAAAGGCTTAACCCGTCAATATATATTTAATTCTCTCATTTAAAACATTATCATATTCGTATACATGAAATACTACATATATAATTATATATATATTCACGGGTTTCTACATTTTCTACTCCGGTCATGGACGGGTTCAGGTGCCCGGCCCACTAATTCTAAGCCTAAAATCCTAGACTTAACTTTAAAATGACAACTAACCCTAAACATGACTTGGCCCATAACTATAAAATTGAACTTTAAAAAGTTTATATAATGCCCACTCCTTTACTTTAAAATCAAGCATTAAAAATTTGACCAAGTAAAAGTCCCATTGACAAAAAATTTGACTGTAAAACTTAATAAAAAATATTAGAACCATAAAATTATTAAAAGTTTGACTTGAGATTTGATTTAAAATGTTTGACCCAATACCTTAAAATTGGACCTAAAACTTTAAAATAAAAATACCCGGTTTAGAAATAAAATAAGTCGGACCAAACTTAAAATATTTTGACCCAACCCTCGACTGACCGACCCGGTCCGATCGAATCCATCAAACTGGTCCAGCCGAACCGGACTGCCCATGCAACACGCACAACCCTAGCGCCCATCACACACACACACCCTGCTCCGGCTGCCCATGGCCGGAGCCCCACCGACTGGACCACCCCCAGGTCCAACCGGCCCTACCGGACCAACCCTGGCTCACGACATGGCTCGCACGACCAGAACGAAGCGTGCAAAAAGGGGAAGACGCACGCTGCATGGGTCGCACGATCGGCCTTGGTTTTCCCATGAACAACTCATATTCCCACAACCATGGATCATCACTAGACCCCTCCTAGGACCACCATGAACCGAGAACAAGCCCCATGAATCGTCCATGTAACGCCCCGAAATCTAGAGTACGGGAGAATGAGTGCATGACTAGGGAAAAATAATTTTAGATGATTACATGCCATTTTATGTGATTTGTTTATGATTTTTATGTTGCATGGTGTGCATTTCATGTTTTTAGCCTATTTGAGTTATGGACGTATGGACGAGACTAGAGACGACCGACATGAAAATAATTTAAGATTTTTAAGTTCTTAGATTTTTTAGAATAAATTTATTATTTTTAAGCAGCAAGTTTCCAAAAAAATTGAGGTTTTTATGATTATTTTGGAGGGGAACCCATTTTTCGCCTATACGGGCTGTTTTATTGGATTTTAAGGTGTTTCAAATTTGAGAGGGTATTTATTTCGAATTAGAAGTTTTAAAAGCTTGATTTAGAGTTTTAATTAACTTGGAGAGTTAAGTGAGGGGTAAGCATGTAATATCCCTTTTCTTTTCTTAATTAAGTCTTAGGGATCACTTTTAGCACATTCATTTTCTTCAATTTCAACCCTAGCCATAGCCTCTGTCAGGCCTCGTGCTCACAACAGAGATAAAACACGCAAACACAAGAGGAAGCTACTAAAACGCGGGTAAATTTTTGCTTTTGGCCTGACGGTTTAAAACAATATAATTTAAAATAGTACGATACTCAAAGTAATCCCAGTTTAACAACAAAACCAACAAAACAAAGGCTACAAGCCCACGACAAATAATATAGCATCAACATGTATCAGACACCTGGTAACAACCACAACAGAATGTCACAAGCTACAACAAAAGCACAGGGCATCCCCTGGATAATAATACTGATACATAAATATATGCTATACGCTACGAGGATACTCTAACCACCTCATGGGGAACCTCTAACTGGGTCAGCACCACGACCAGCTGAATAACCTGGGAAACCTGAATAACACAACAGGCAAGGAAAACAACCAAGCCCCAGAGGGACATGTGGTCAAACCCCAGTACGGAGAGCAACTATAAAACAGCAGTAAACAGCAAGAATAAAATACAGATGCTATGCTTGAGACCAGGAACAACAATCGGAGGCTAAAACCAAGGAAGGGAGCCAAAGAAACTCAATGCACAGATCAACGGAATCTGCAACAACAGTGGCCATGCTATGCTTGAGACCAGGAACAACAATCGGAGGCTAAAACCAGGAAGGGAGCCAAAGAAACTCAATGCACAGATCAACGGAATCTGCAACAACAGTGGCCACGGGGTGTGTTCAAAGTGTGGTAATGAGCCACTCGCCTTGACACCACACCCGAATACCAGATGCATCAAACAGCTCGACCTGCCGTTGCCCAACCTATGAACTGTGGTAGTTAACCACTCGGCGCATAGGGGCTAACAAACCCAGCAGGGAGATGAGAGTGCGGTATCGCCGCTCGACCTCGCATCCTGGTAAGAAAACAGAGCAACAACAACGAAACAATGGCTGCAAAAGCTGAAATGAAATAACATGCCGATGCGTGTATGAACTCAACTAAACAGCAAGCATATAACATATGCACAACAACACATACACACGGCTGCACAAAACAGCAATTACACCAGGCAATTATACAAGGCATAACTCTCGGCCAGCATCTACAACCAGGGCAGAAACAATTCAGCAACCAGCCATTTTATCCAAGCCATAAACACGCTGATTTTACAAGCTCAAATCCGTACCTGATTCGTGCAACAATTACCACAATTCAAGCCTCAAGAAATCTGAATCCAACCTGCTAAACGCACGCAAGATCTCAGGCAAACATCAACAAAACTCACGGCCAACCAAAGAAAGTCACGGCTGGAATCTATACACTTAAAACCAGCGCTCAATTCCAACAATTCTAATCAACAAAAGCTAGGAAAAAGATTACAAGGCTAATTCGAAAAAGCTACCTGCACGCACAAACACATGAACGAAACAACGGATTCGTGCTTTTGCTCCAGCCAACGACTGTGAGACCTGGATTTGTAATCAAGATTTAATTGTTGGCATGTATCGGTTTTTAGATATTTCTGGTGGTTTAGATCTCTATTTGTAAGTTTGGTTGGCATTTTCGGGTCTGAAATAGCATTTGGAACAATTCTGGAAGTCTTCGTATTTTTGGTATTTTGTGGTGAAAGCTGGTTTTGTAGTAAGAGCTGGTTGTTTAGTGAAAACCAGTCGTAGCGTTTATTTGGCAACGAGAGATTCCAAAACGCCGTCGTTTGGAGAGATCTGGTAGCGCTTGAAATACCAGTCGCTGGGTTAGCGTATTTTGTATCGGGTTGGATACGATGTCGTTTGAATAAGTTGGAGTGACGTCATTTTGGTGTAGCGCTGGTGAGAGAGCTGATCGCGTGTGTGTGTGCCTGCTGGTTGTTCAGTCGAAGCATATGTCAACGCGGGTCAACATCACTGTAGCGCGAGAAGGAAACGTCGTCGATTGGATGTTGCGACTGGTTGTCCAGCTGCGAGAGATTTGTGTGCTACTATAGCTTGCAGCTGGTATTGCGCGAGAGTTATCGACCAGATTTGATGGCGTCAGCGGTGCGACGTCGTTTTGATTAGTTGCAACACTGCGTTTTAGATGTCGAGACTGGTACCAGCTTTTGGAGGATTCCCCATGATGTTTAAACTAGTCGATTGGTTGTCCAGCTTTTGGTTGAGAACCAGTCGTAGGTGGTGTTCTACGACGTTGTTTTGTTTAGCGTGGTTTGAGAATTCAGCAGTTGGTTCTTTGCATCTGCTGGTTTGTTGGTGCCTGCTGGTTATGTCGGTGGATAATTTAACCAGCTTTTGCGAGATGTATTTAAGGAAGACTTGGTCTTTGATTTCGAGCACCAGATTCCATACTTAGCAAAATATTTTCCCCGATTGTGTTCTTCGCTTCGAACCCTGGGTTACTGTTCACCGTAGCTTTTCTCCAGCAATTCCCATCGTTTCCGGCCTTTGTTTGGTACGTTCGAGGTAGCGTTGGACTCCTCTTGCGAAGCTCTATCATTCCATACCACTTTTGGAGGCCGTGGTTGTCTAGTTGAGGAACGCGAAGTTGCTGCCCGATTGTGCGTTTTGTAGTGCAGGTAGAACTTCGTTCCCTTGTGATGAGATCTTGTTCCTAGCCTTGGTTTAAGCTTCCAGTAAGTTGTTTTGGTAGTAATTAAGTTGGTTGAGCGTGGCTCCCAGCCGTGAGCTTCTGTTGTTGGCCGTGAGTTTCTGTGCAGCTTTTGAGATCTCTCGGGCCTGTTTTGTAGTAATTGTTGCACAAAAGTATAAGGTACGGATCTGAGCTTGAAGTAGCTGGGAATTGGCGTGATATTGAATGCTAGATGGCTGATTGTGCATTGATATGGATGTTGCTGTGTGTATATATGATTGCTGTTGATTTTAGTTGCTATGTTTATGTGGGCATACGGTGGCGGATCCGGATCCCACTTCCCGGGGGCGCAACGGAAAACAAAAATTGGCCCGAAAAGTATTCAATACATCAAAATTAATCTACAAACATACATAGGGTGTTCATAGATTACTACCTTGCTGGCGTCTAGGCGCCTGGCTCCAACCAGAAAATTCACAGGGAAAATCTGGCTCTTCTCGGTAGGCGGCGGTAGATCCTCCAATCAGGTCCACGACCGGAATCAATCTTCCTCCGTAAATCTGCACTAGAAGACTTTACGGATTTGCCACGGATGGAATCACCTCGAAGAGACGATCGGAACAAGTCTGATCACCCTATGGATGGCAGACGACGGAGCACGGCGGCGCTTGGGGCGGCGCACGGCGGTCGGCCGAGAGGGAGGAAGGGGGCGGCGTCTTTTGTGTGATGGAGGCTAGGTTTAGTTGTGTAGTAGTGATTAATTAGCCCTAGATGTAACTCATATAATTATAAGTTAATCATGGGCTTGAACCGGCCCATTGGACTTGGGTCAGGCCCAAGTCCATATGAACATTCGGTTCATTTAAATCACTGCGGTTTCATCATAACTCCGATCGACGATCAGATCGGACCGATCGACTCAGTTTCCAAAACTGAATATTATGATGTGAAAAATAATTTTTCAGATTCCTAGTCCAAAATGACAGTTTTGCCCCTCAACAGCGGGAAATCGCTATTTGACCCCTGTTTACTTTTAGGAATTCGCACTCCCTAAAATCCTCCTCAAGTGCTCAACACATTGAGCTCAGTTCCGTAGCGGGAATCATGAATCCAGTACTTGTGTGACCCTCAATGGTTCAGGGATACAGCTAGCCGTGGGCCAACAACCATTGCGGCTCCGAAATTACAATTTCGGACTGACCCATCGGATCATGGTAAAGCGCCTAGAAACATCGCCCCATGATCCCCTAGGTATCACTGATAGTGCCTGCAAGAACCAGTTGGTCATGGTTAGCGTACAGTACGGTCCTTTCAACACATATATCCGATCAGATCAACGACTATTGGTAAATCGAGAGTCGCTAGAGATCCGATAGCCATGCATACATCTTGGAGATCGAATAGTGACATCGTGAGTGTTACTAGGTAAACCCATTTACCTAAAGCACTTCTAGTACTCCGGCCAGAGATTTATACACTATTATCCCCTCAGATAGCATAGGATATCCACGCATGTAAGCAAGCGGTGAATCCTCGACAACGAAGCATCGACTCCTACATGCATCGGGATCTCACCCAATCCCGCCGCCTAATGACCCCAAGTGAGTCGGCAAACGGGTCAAAGTGAGACGCCTATCATGTAGAGTCTCAATGACGTTTCGAGTCGTGAGGACTAATCTGTACAACCATGACCTCGGACTTATCCACTTGACAAATGGTAACCACTTGGAAAGTCCGAACGAGGGTAGTTCTATAGATCACCAGGTCACTATCCATCTGCATGCTCAGAACATCACAATGTTCCCTACCAATGAAACATGGTACTTCACATCGCAGATGATAGTCTCAAGCTCGGGCGGCCTTATCCTCATTTTGACGGCCCAATCGACTAGGAACGAATTCAGAATACACAGTGACTATTAGATGTATTTCATGATAGCCATCATATCCACTATCACATCTAACATACACTATGGTGTATTCTAGGTCTTTATCCAACACAATTGTTAACATTATAATCTTAATGAAAATAAAGAATGCCATAAACAAATGCGAATATCATATATAAAGATCATTTCATACAAGAGTCTATAAAACCCACACGCCACAAGTTGGCTAGTTGGGCATCTACTCTAACTGTTTATGCATACACGCATTTCCCATATTGCATTCATATTTCAGTTGCAGCCATTGTTTTGTATCTTGTATTGCTGTTGTTGATTCTTACCAGGATGTGAGGGCGAGCGGAAATACCGCACTCTCATCTCTCTGCTGGGATCGTTAGCCACCATGCGCCGAGTGGTTAACTACCACAGTTCTTGGGCCAGGCAACGGCAGGTTGAGTTGTTTGATGCATCTGGTATTCGGGTGTAGTGTCACGGCGAGTGGCTCATTACCACACTGTGAACACACCCTGTGGCCACTGTTGTTGCAGACTCTTGGAGCTGTGCTTGAGTTCCTTAGCTCCCTTGTTGGTCGAGCCTTCTGTTGATATCCGGTGTCTCATGCATAGCATCTGCATTTTATCTTATGCATTCTTTTAGCTTTATCTGTTGCTCTCCGTACTGGGGTTTGACCCCATGTCCCTCTGGGGCTTGGTTTGTTTCCTTGTTTGTGTCGTTTTTAGGGAACCCAGGTTTTATAGCTGGTCGTGGTTTTAACCCAGCTGGTGGTGCCCCAGGAGGTGGTTAGCGTTTCCCAGTTGCGTATAGCATATATATATATGTATCATTTAGCCAGGGGGATGCCCTGTGCTACGTTATTGTATCCAGTAGTTGGAGTCTTATACATGTTATGGTTGTTGTATGCTATACTATTATTGTTGTTGTGATTTTTATAAACTGGGATATATTTTGAGTATCGCTTTATTTTAAATTACACTGTTTTAAACCTTCAGGCCAAAAGTGAAAATTTTACCCGCTTTTTGATAGCTTCCGCATGTGTTTGTATGATTTTACTCTGTTTAGAGCACGAGGCCTGATATTTTTGGTATCAGAGCTTCAGCTAGGATAAGCTCAATTTCTTTGATCACACTCGAGTCTAGGCACAGTGTGGTGTGTTGTATGTGCTTGGTTATGTGACTACGTGCTGCATCTTTCTGTGTTATATGCTATCTATGCCATATCTGTTCTGTTTTTCTTGATGTTGTTGAGTGTTTTCGTAGATGCCGCCTAGACATCGTGGTAGAGGTAGGGGCAGTTTGAGGAATCAGCATGGCAGAATGAGGATAGGCGTAGTGCTCGCAGTCATACTCGTGTTAGTGATGAGGAGGAGGAAGTTGGAGACTTGCCTCCCCCGATGGAGCGGATGGACGTGGTGATAGCACGCTTTCAGCGGATGAACCCTCCAGTCTTTAATGGTGACGAGTCCAGTGAGGATGCAGACTCGTGGCTCCATAATATCATTGGTCTTTTCGATCGGGTGCAGTATGATGATGATCTTCGGCTGAGTTTTGCGACCCTCTTGCTCAGGAAGGCTGCAGAGCGCTGGTGGCGAGGTGCTTCGAGTACCTTGTTAGAGACCGGTGTTGGGATCTCTTGGGACAGTTTTTGCGAGACCTTCCGGCAGGAGTATGTGCCCGAGTCTTATGTGAACGCCCGGGAGTGGGAGTTCAACCATCTGGAGCAGGGTTCCATGACTGTTCGGGAGTATGCTAGGAAGTTCTCTTCTCTGTTGGCATACGTTCTCCATGTTTCTGGCCGGGAGAGGGCCAAGTGGACTTGATTTCTTGAGGGCTTGAATGAAGAGTTGTATCAGATGGTTTTGACTAGTAAGCCCAAGACTTACGCTGAGGCTGTGGACAGTGCCATCGACATTGAGGAAGGTTTGCGTAGTCGTCATGCTCGTAGGCAGCAGGAAGCTCCTGGTGGTCGTCCTGCTATTCAGGGAGCGTAGTCTTCTCAGTCCTCCCAGTCAGCCTATCAGCCCCAGCAGCAGCAGCAGCAGCCACAGGTGGCTCAGCAGTCTGGCCGTCAGAGGTTTCGACCTCGAGGTCAGCAGTTCAAGAAGAAGTCGGGTTCTGGCTCTTCTGGTTCAGGCAGTTCAAGTAGAAGTGGATCTCGGACTGAGTTTTGTGTTTTTTGCGATGGAAAGCATCCTTCCACTTAGTGTGTAGGTGTGCAGGGTTCCTGCAACCTTTGTGGTCAGTACGGGCATTTTGCGAGAGTGTGTCCGTAAGCTGGATCACAGCAGACCGCGGCCCAGCCTCAGGGTCGTGGAGGTCAGTCTAGGGGCCGTTCTCAGCAGTTTCAGCAGCCCCGATTGGGTGAGACTCAGTTTAGGCCGTTTCAGAAGCCTGGTACTTCGCGCTTTGGGCAATCGTCTCAACCTTTCTACTCAGGACCCCAACATGCTCAGGTTAACGCCATCACTTGAGAGCAGGCTGAGGAGACACCGAGTCGGGTAATCGCAGGTACTTGCCTTGTTTTTGATTTTCCTGCGCGTGTGTTGTTTGACACCGGTGCATCGCATTCGTTTATTTCTGATTCGTTTGTTGTTGAGCATGGTCTGTGTACCATTTCATTGCGCGATGCTGTTTTCGTGTCTACCCCTTTTGACACCGGTGCATCGCATTCGTTTATTTCTGATTCGTTTGTTGTTGAGCATGGTCTGTGTACCATTTCATTGCGCGATGCTGTTTTCGTGTCTACCCCTGGCGGTGTGAGCTTGTTCTCCTAGGAGGTTTTGTTGGATGGTGTGTTGCAGTTTGGTGAGCATGTCCTGTTAGCGAACTTGATCCGTTTGATGCTTTGGGATTTCGATTGCATAGTTGGGATGGATGTGCTGTCCAACTATAGGGCCTCCGTAGACTGCTTCCATGGGATTGTGCGCTTTAGGCCTTTGTCTGGCGAGAAGTGGGACTTCTATGGCCAGGATTCTAGATCGAAGATCCCGTTTGTCTCAGCGATGGAGATGTTCAGCTTGTTTTCTTTGGGGAATGCTGGCTTTATGATCTACGCTTTGGATGCATTTTCTTCTTCCCGTGTTCAGCTCAGTGAAGTTCCCGTGGTGCGACATTTCTCGGATGTGTTTCCGGAGGAGATTCCTGGTTTCCCTCCGAGGCGGGAGATTGACTTCAGCATAGAGCTGGTGCCTGGAACAGCTCCGATTTCGCGTGCTCCGTATCGTCTGGCGCCTACGGAGTTGAGAGAACTCAAGGTTCAGTTAGATGATTTGCTGGAGAAAGGTTTTATTCGACCTAGTATGTCACCGTGGGGAGCGCCCATACTGTTTGTGAAGAAGAAGGATGGCTCAATGCGGATGTGCATTGATTTTCGCCAGTTGAATAAAGCTACTGTGAAGAACAAGTACCCGTTGCCGAGAATCGATGATCTGTTTGATCAGTTGCAAGGTTCTGCGGTGTATTCAAAGATTGATCTTCGTTCCGGGTACCATCAGCTGAGAGTGAGAGATCAAGATGTCGCGAAGACTGCGTTTCGTACGAGGTACGGGCATTTTGAGTTTATGGTTATTCCGTTTGGTTTGACTAATGCCCATGCAGTCTTTATGGATTTGATGAACCGAGTTTTCCGTGAGTTTATCGATCAGTTTGTGATCGTGTTCATCGACGACATCTTAGTCTATTCGAAGACTCCTTTGGAGCACAAGGAGCATTTGAGGATTGTCCTTCAGACGCTGAGAGACCAGCAGTTGTATGCAAAGTTTTCCAAGTGTGAGTTCTGGTTGGATCGCGTCGTATTCTTGGGACATGTGATTTCAACCGAGGGGATTTTGGTGGATCCCAGTAAGGTTGATGCCGTTCTGAACTGGGAGCGTCCCAGGAATGTTTCCGAGATTCGCAGTTTCTTGGGTCTGGCTGGCTATTATCGTCGCTTTATTGAGGGATTCTCAAGTATAGCAAAGCCGATGACTCAACTGACGCAGAAGGACAAGAGATTTGTATGGACTGAGCAGTGCGAGAATGCTTTTCAACTGCTCAAGGAAAAGTTGACTACTGCGCCTGTGTTGGCTCTGCCGTTCGGTACAGGTGGATTCGTTGTTTGTTCTGACGCTTCGCTCAATGGATTGGGTTGTTTGTTGATGCAGAATGGTCAAGTCATTGCGTATGCCTCACGGCAGTTGAAACCGCACGTGACTCGTTACCCAGTCCATGATTTGGAGTTAGCAGCGGTGGTCTTTGCATTGAAGATCTGGCGTCACTACCTGTATGGCGAGCAGTTTGTGGTATACTCTGACCACAAAAGTTTGAAGTATCTATTTTTGTAGCCTGACTTGAACATGAGACAGTGTCGGTGGATGGAGCTGCTAAAGGATTTCGATTGTGAGATTAAGTATCAGCCTGGGAAGTCGAATGTAGTGGCCGATGCTTTGAGCAGGAAGGCTAGTGAGATGCTTGCGTCGTTATACATTTCCAAGGATCAAGAGCATCTTAACACTACGGGTTGGAGATTCTACCCGGCTGAGGATTGCGTTGTGGTTTCATCATTCCAAGTGGAGCCACAGATTGTTTCTACCATTCGATCAGCTTAGAGGACTGATCCGTCTATCCACGAGTTGAAGTTGAAAGTCAGGGCTGGCGAACTTGAAGATTATTCTGTTTCTTCCGATGGTTGTTTTCATTTCCGGGGCAGGTTGGTTGTGCCCAATTTGATTGACTTGACGGAGGAGATCCTTCGGGAAGCGCACTGTAGCAGACATAGTGTTCATCCTGGTGCACGGAAGATGTACCATGCTTTGAAGCCGCACTTTTTGTGGGCTAGCCTAAAGAGCGACGTTGCTGGTTTTGTCGCTCTTGTTTGAATTGCCAGATGATTAAGGCCGAAAGGATGAGACCTGGTGGTCTGTTGCAGAGTTTGGAAGTGCCCCAATGGAATTGGGAGCACATTGCAATGGATTTCATGACGCATCTGCCTCGTTCCAGCAGAGGATGCGATGATATTTGGGTGGTTATAGACCGTCTGTCGAAGTCTACACATTTTATTCCCTATGGGATGACCTTCTCGTTGAAGAAGATGGCGAAGCTGTACGTTGATTTTGTTGTTAGACTGCATGGTGTTCCCGTTTCAATCGGTTCCGACCGAGATCCGAGGTTTACTTCCAGGTTTTAGAAGAGTTTGCAAACAGCTTTGGGTTCCAGATTGGCTATGAGCACCGCGTATCACCCCCAGAAAGATGGCCAATCTGAGCAAACTATCCAGACGTTAGATGATATGTTGCGAGCTGTTGTGTTGGATTTCGGAGGTAGCTGGCAAGACGTGTTGTCTTTGGTTGAGTTTTCGTACAATAACAGCTACCAAGTGATGATTGGTATGGCGCCTTTTGAGGCTTTGTATGGCAGAAAGTGCAGATCGCCGGTGTGTTGGGAAGAAGTGGGGGAGAAGCAACTATCTGCCCCTGACTTTGTGCAGAAAATGAAAGATCATGTGGATCTTATTAGATAGCGGATGAAAGCTGCCCAAGATCTCCAAGCCAGTTATGCGAATAGGAGGCATCGACCTCTTGAGTTTCAGGTTCGTGATCATGTATTTCTCAAGGTTTCTCCATTTCTCAGTGTGATGCGCTTTGGACGCAAGGGAAAGTTAGCCCCTCGTTACGTCGGACCGTATGAGATTGTTGAGAGGATAGGCCCTTTAGCGTATCGGCTGTTGTTGCCACCAGAGTTGTCTTCTCTTCATGATGTCTTTCATGTTTCCATGTTGAGGAAGTATGAGCCAGATCCGTCTCATGTGCTTGGAACTGACGAGGTTGAGCTAGATCAGTCGTTGAGCTATCAAGAATACCCTTTGAAAATCCTTGGCAGAAAAGAGAAACAGCTGAGAAATAAGACCATTCCATTGGTAATGGTGCAGTGGAGCAAACATGGAAGGGAAGAAGCTACTTGGGAGCTGGAAGAAAAGATGCAGCGCGAGTGGCCGCATCTGTTTGAGTAGCTGTTGAGCTAAATTTCTAGTAGTTTGTAGCTTTTGGTTGTATTTCTTCCCTAGTTGTTGTAATATGTTTGCTCAGTTATCTTGAACTCTTGGCCTTGTGTTGGGCGAGTTCTGTTGGTTTTTTGCTGTTGCTGTGTTTTTGTGCCAGAATTGTTGTTTGATTTCGGGGATGAAATCCTTTTTAGTGGGGGAGAAATGTGACTAACAATTCTGGAAGTCTTCGTATTTTTTGGTATTTTGTGGTGAAAGTTGGTTTTGTGGTAAGAGCTGGTTGTTTAGTGAAAACCAGTCGTAGCGTTTATTTGGCAACGTGAGATTTCAAAACGCCGTCGTTTGGAGAGATCTGGTAGCTCTTGAAATACCAATCGCTGGGTTAGCGTATTTTGTATTGGGTTGGATACGATGTCGTTTGAATAAGTTGGAGTGACGTCGTTTTGGTGTAGCGCTGGTGAGAGAGCTGATCGCGTGTGTGTGTGCCTACTTGTTGTTCAGTCGAAGCATATGTCAACGCGGGTCAACATCACTGTAGCGCGAAAAGGAAACATCATCGTTTGGATGTTGCGACTGGTTGTCCAGCTGCGAGAGATTTGTGCGCTACTGTAGCTTGCAGCTGGTATTGCGCGAGAGTTATCGACCAGATTTGATGACGTCAGCGGTGCGACGTCGTTTTGATTAGTTGCAACGCTGCGTTTTAGATGTCGCGACTGGTACCAGCTTTTGGAGGATTTCCCGTGATGTTTAAACCATTCGATTGGTTGTCCAGCTTTTGGTTGAGAACCAGTCGTAGGTAGTGTTCTACGACGTCGTTTTGTTTAGCGTGGTTTGAGAATTCAGCAGTTGGTTCTTTGCATCTGTTGGTTTGTTGGTGCCTGTTGGTTATGTCGGTGGATAATTTAACCAGCTTTTGCGAGATGTATTTAAGGAAGACTTGGTCTTCGATTTCGAGCACCAGATTCCATACTTAGCGAAATATTTTCCCCGATTGTGTTCTTCGCTTTGAACCCTGGGTTACTGTTCACCGTAGCTTTTCTCCGACAATTCCCATCGTTTCCGGCCTTTGTTTGGTACGTTCGAGGTAGTGTTGAACTCCTCTTGCAAAGCTCTATCATTCCATACCACTTTTGGAGGCTGTGGTTGGATAGTTGAGGAACGCGAAGTTGCTGCCCGATTGTGCGTTTTGTAGTGCAGGTAGAACTTAGTTCCCTTGTGATGAGATCTTGTTTCTAGCCTTGGTTTAAGCTTCCAGTAAGTTGTTTTGGTAGTAATTGCGTTGGTTGAGCGTGGCTCCCAGCCATGAGCTTCTGTAGTTGGCCGTGAGTTTCTGTGCAGCTTTTGAGATCTGTGTGTTGTGTATTTAGCAGGTTGCTATCCAGATCTCTCGGGCCTGTTTTGTAGTAATTGTTGCACAAAAGTATAAGGTATGGATCTGAGCTTGAGGTAGCTGGGAATTGGTGTGAGATTGAATGCTAGATGGCTGATTGTGCATTGATATGGATGTTGCTGTGTGTATATGTGATTGCTGTTGATTTTAGTTGCTATGTTTATGCATACACGCATTTCCCATGTTGCATTCATATTTCAGTTGCAGCCATTGTTTCCTATCTTGTATTGCTGTTGTTGATTCTTACCAGGATGTGAGGGCGAGCGGCAATACCGCACTCTCATCTCCCTGCTGGGATCGTTAGCCACCATGCGCCGAGTGGTTAACTACCACAGTTCATGGGCGAGGCAATGGCAGGTTGAGTTGTTTGATGCATCTGGTATTCGGGTGTAGTGTCACGGCGAGTGGCTCATTACCACACTGTGAACACACCCCGTGGCCACTGTTGTTGCAGATTCTTGGAGCTGTGCTTGAGTTCCTTAGCTCCCTTGTTGGTCGAGCCTTCTGTTGATATCCGGTGTCTCATGCATAGCATCTGCATTTTATCTTATGCATTCTTTTAGCTATATCTGTTGCTCTCCGTACTGGGGTTTGACCCCATGTCCCTTTGGGGCTTGGTTTGTTTCCTTGTTTGTGTCTTTTCAGGGAACCCAGGTTTTACAGCTGGTCGTGGTTTTAACCCAGCTGGTGGTGCCCCAGGAGGTGGTTAGCGTGTCCCAGTTGCGTATAGCATATATATATATATATATGTATCAGTTAGCCAGGGGGATGCCCTGTGCTCCGTTATTGTATCCAGTAGTTGGAGTCTGATACATGTTATGGTTGTTGTATGCTATACTGTTATTGTTGTTGTGATTTTTATAAACTGGGATATATTTTGAGTATCGCTTTATTTTAAATTACATTGTTTTAAACCGTCAGGCCAAAAGCGAAAATTTTACCCGCTTTTTGATAGCTTCCGCATGTGTTTGTATGATTTTACTCTGTTTAGAGCACGAGGCCTGACAACGACAGCCTCCAAAATCAGTATGGAATGAAAGATCTTTTCGAGAGGAGTCCAACGCTACCTCAAACGTGAAAAACGGTGGCCGGAAACGACGGGAATTCGCCGGAGAAGCTCACGATGAACAGTAACCGAGGGTTAGAAGCGAAGAACGAAAGTTGAGAGAATTTTGCTAAGTATGAGACCTGGTTTAAAATAATTGAAGGCCAACACTTCTAATATATATACACGAGAAGTCTGAATAAAATGCACACCTACAGAAACAGCTTTCAAGACTTCTGAACGCAACACAACGAACAACAGATTCCACATCAATCCAACGCATGCTCTAACAGCGCTCAAAACTCCCAAAACGACGTCGATCCAAAACCACGGAGAAATCTGAAGGCCAAAACACTAAACGCTACATTACTCAAAACCGCGATAAAATCTGAACACCAAAACGCTAAAAGCTGGAAATAGCGCTAACTCTAAAACGACGTCGCACAGCACCATGGTGAAGTCTGGAATGCTAAACACAAACGTTGGAGAAATCTGAAAGACAAAGCGCTAAAAGCTGATCGCTGAAATCTGATCACCCGAACGCTTAACTCACAAAACAGATCTCTCCCTCAAGCGTTCACCAAAACGACGCCGTAGCAACTTATCTAAACGACAGCATTTTACCCGCAACACAAAAACACGTTGCTAAGGTCTGAACAACAAACGCGCTAACAGATTACACCACACGCTACGGCCAGATCTCAGCACCTAGCGCAACAGATCTCTCATAACTATGCGACATCCAGACCTCACGAAAACGACGGCGTATTGATCCCTCTCGCTACAAAACACGCCGCAACACCAAGCGTCCAGATTTCTCAAAATGCAAACAGATTACACACAAACCGAGCAGATTTCACCAACAATTCAGATTTCTCACAAAATCAGATTTCAAACTCGAAAATTCTAAAATTTCCAGAATTGCTCTAAATGTGATTTCTGACCCGAAAATGCAAACGAAACCTCCAAAAAGAATTCTGAACACCCATAATTCCTCAAAAATCGATTAATTACACAATTAATCTTTATTACCAAATCAGGTCTCACAGCCTCCACTCCCTCCTCCCCTAAAAAACACGTCCCACTTCCCCCTTCAAAGTTCGAAAATTTCAGATCCTTGAAGATCCAAAGGTGATCGTGCCCCGATCTCGTGTCTCCTACGTCGGTAACTCGCAGATCTACCTTTTCTGCAAATCACATGTAATATCGATTATTTTTCTCTCCATGTAAGCCATAGTAAAATTTTTTAAATGTTCATACATGAATTTTGTGTGATTTTTTTATATCAACGCATAACGTTTGAGATCCATGCATGTTCCATAGTTTTCAAATGTATTTGATTCTTTTCTTGTGATGCTTCGTCATGGGCGGTTCATGGGGATAGGGTTAGGTACAAGGGTGGTCTAGATAGTTAGTCCATTGAGTTAGGATCACGTAGGTCCAAACGGGAAACTATTTGGTCAAGAAATGAATTATTTACGAATTTTATGATCAGCACGTGTTCTGGCTTGTCGTCTGTGCACGACAATAGAGTTGTTGGGGTCGTGTAAGTCACTCTATGTAGGATGTGTAATAAAGATTGATTTTAGGGGATAAATTATTGATTTAGAGTCACTTAGGTCCAAACGGGAAGCAATTTGGTCAAGGAATGAATTAGTTATGAATTTTATGGCTAGCACGTGTCCTGGTTGCAGTCTGCGCACGGGCAGTGGGTTTGCGGGCGTCGGATTGGTCATGTACTGAATTGTTTTTTAGTTTCATTTGTTCACTGACTAGTATATTGAGTTAAGGTGATGTGGTTTGAAATAGGAAGTGATTTGGTTAAGAAATGGTTTTTTAATGATTTTTTACCGTTTTGTCGCTCGAAATGAGCCTCGTCGGGTCATTTTCGTGAAAATTAAGATTTCGAGTATTAGAGTTTGCCAAAGTTCTTGGATGAATTTATTTGATATTTTAAGCATATTTTAAGATGTTTCCAACCTTTTTAGATTTTATTTGATTAATGAGATTTTTGGTAATTTTCATGACAAATTAATGCCTAGAAAATGATTTTTAGCATGTGTGATTTGTATATTGTCATGGCTGGACCAGGTCGATTCATCGAGTGTCGAGTTAAGATTTCGAGTATTAGAGTTTGCCAAAGTTCTTGGATGAATTTATTTGATATTTTAAGCATATTTTAAGATGTTTCCAACCTTTTTAGATTTTATTTGATTAATGAGATTTTTGGTAATTTTCATGACAAATTAATGCCTAGAAAATGATTTTTAGCATGTGTGATTTGTATATTGTCATGGCTGGACCAGGTCGATTCATCGAGTGTCGAGTCAAAATATTTTAAAGTTGGTCCGAGTATTTAATTATGGACCGGTTATTTTAATTTTAAGTCAAATGTCCAATTTTAAAGAAATTGGTCAAATGTTTTAAATCGAGTAAAAATTTTAATTTAATTTGGTTGATGTTTATTTTAAGTTTTATAAGTCAAAAGTGGAGTCTTTGGATTTTTAATTAAGTCAAAATTTATCATGGGATCTTAACCGGGTCAAATTTGGTCATTTGGTCAAAATTGGTCATTTTGGTCAAAATTGATTAAGTTATCCTTTTAAAAGTCAAAATTTGATTAAATTGATTTTAAGTCAAAATTTATTTTGAAATCGCCAACCATAAGTACCCAACTGCTCGTGGACTCTCGAGATACTCAAAGATGTTAGCATCGTAGGATGGGCTTTCCTACTCAAGGCATCGGCTACTAAGTTCAACCGCCCAGGCTGATACTGAATCTCACAATCAAAGTCCTTGAGCAACTCCATCCAACGACGCTGCCTCATATTCAGATCTGATTGAGTGAAGATGTACTTCAAACTCTTGTGGTTGGTGTACACCACAAATTCCTCACAATACAGGTAGTGACGCCAGATCTTCAAGGCAAAGATAATCGTTGCCAATTCCAAATCGTGAACAGGGTACCTCATCTCATGGGGCTTCAACTGTGAGACCCGAAAGCTGATGAGATTAATTGAGTTAATTAATCGGGTTTTGTTGAGATCAGCTTTGAGTCGATATGCTTAGAGAAGCTATCGGGTTTTTTTCAGCCTTGGAACAATTCTGGAGAGTTAGAGTTGGCACAGAATCTGTTCAGCAGTTAGCGCGAGTCATCACTGAATGTTGGCGCTCAGCAGTGGTGACATCAGCAGTAGTGGTTGTATTCAGCAGTCGTAGCAAGATCTATTGTCGCTGAGCAGTAGAGAGCGCGCTAGCGTGTTTTAGCAGTGAGTAGTTCTACGTCGTAGTTTGGATTAGTTGGAACGACAGTGTTTTGGATTAGCGAAGAAGACTCAGCTGTGAGTTGAGTTAGCGTCAGTTGTGTGAGAGATCTGTTGTAGCATTGCTAACAGATGTTGGTTAGTGTTCAACAGTGAGTAGCGGGTGACATGTCCAGTTGCGACAGTAGTTCTCTGCGACGTCGTTTGAGTTAGTAGAGATATGTTCTGGCTTAGAGAGAGATCTGTTTGCGAGCGGGAATACCAGTCGTGATGGATTAAGTGTGGTGGATACTGTTTCTTCAGCTGTGAGCAGCTTTGGCCTAGCTAAGAGAGGACTTGGTCTTCGAATTGAGTAACCAGTTTCCATACTTAGAATATTTCCCGATTGCCAATTTCTATCGCGATACCCTAGCTACTGTTCACCTAACCTTATCTTCTTCGATTGTCGGTGGTAGGCAGCTCCGACGAGAGTGAGAGTGGTAGCGTTGGACTCCTCTTGCTGAGACACTTTGTTTGGATATTGTTTTCGAATGTTTTCTTGAAGCTGGTGAGGTGTGCGAAGACATCTCCCTTGTGTAGTCTGTTATCATAAGCTTCGGATTTTGCTCCTAGCTTGTTGGGGTAAGTAAAGTTCCTGCCTTTGAGCTTTGTTTAGAGCTTTCTGTTGAGTTAGAGAGGTAGGATTAGCGCTGGTGGAGTTTGTAACTCCCAGCTGCTGTGTTCTGTGCTACGGTCCCTGAGGAATTGTGTGTTACCGTTGAGCAGGTGGCAGATATGTGTGCTCGAGACGTCATTGTGGAAATCTGCTGTAGTAATTGTTGCACAGAGAATTGAGGTACGGATGTGAGCTTGTTTACAGGTTAGTATCGAGCATGGATTATATGCTTGGCTGTGTGTGTGCTCTGTGCTGTTATCGTTTGTGCATTGTATTGATATCAGCAGTTGCATTCATACATGCATTATTCTGTTGAGCTCTGTTTTGCTAGCTGGGCCTATTCTGTTGATTTGAGAGTACCCGGATGCTATGTTCGAGGACGAGCGGGTAGTTCCCGTATACCTCGGAGGCTGAGCGGGTAACTCCCGTACCTCATCTCCCTGCTGGGTTTGTTAGCTACTATGAGCGGAGTGGGTAGCTCCCACATCTCATGAGTGGGCAACAGTAGGTGGAGCTATTTGTTTAGCATCTGGTATGGTGTACTGGAGATGAGTGGGTACCTCCCATGTGCTCAGTATACCCATGGCCACTGATTGTCTTTCCTTTGATCAGATCTTGCTGTTGAATTGTTGTTGTGATCCTTTGGCTCCCTGCTTTCAGTTGTTGCCTTGATCCCTTGCATAGCATTTGCATATTTATTTGTTGCTTTCCTTATGTTGTTTGTATTGCTCTCCGTACTGGGGTTTGACCCCGATGTCCCTTTGGGGCTGGTGTATTGTTGCCTGTATGTGTTTTCAGGTTTCCCAGGTTTCTCTGCTGGTCGTGGCTTTGACCCAGCCGGAGGTGCCCCAGGAGGTGGATAGAGTGTCCCAGTTAGCGTATAGCATATATGTACTAGTACTGTTAGCCGGGGAATGTCCTGTGCTTGTGGGATTGTGTTATCCGTTGTAGTACTGGTATTGTATTTGTTTAAATGCTGTACTGTTGTATTGTATATTTGTAAACTGGGATATTTTAAGTATGATTGTATTTTAAATTATATGTTTTAAACCGTCAGCCTAAAGCGAAAATTTTAAGCCACTTTTTGTATGCTTCCGCTATTGTTTTGCGTGGTTTAACTCTGAGTAGAGCACGAGGCCTGACATTTTTGGTATCAGAACTTAAGCTGGGATAAGCTTGATTTCTGTTGATCACACTTGAGTCTAGGCACAGTGTTGTGTGTTGCATGTGCTTGGTTATGTGATCTCATTGCTGCAATTACTTGTGTTGTATCTGTTCTGTTGTGATCTTACCTTCTTAGTGTTTCCTAGATGCCGCCAAGACGTGGAGGTAGAGGTAGAGGGTAGATTCCGGAAGAGTCTGAAGGTCAGACAGAAGGTGATCAACGTAGTTTTCCCAACCTTGGATGCGATAGGCAGGCCGAGGATGAGGTTGACGAGTTGGCTGCTCGTGTGAACAATATGGAACTCGTTATGGCGAGGTTTCAGCGTATGATTCCTCAGGTTTTCAACGGGGATGAGTCTAGCCCGATGAAGATTCGTGTCTGCAGCATGTCACAGGTTTGTTTAACCGTGTGAAGTATGATGATGAACTCAAGTTGAGTCTGTGAGGATTGAGAAATTCGAATAGTGATTAATCAGGTTTTGCGGGATTAGTCTCGGAAATTAGAGTTGTCGAATTTCTCTAAGTGTTGGAATCAGCCGTAGCGAAATTCTTAGAGTCAACGTGGGTCAACGGTACTGTAGCTTGCAGCTGGTGAGAATTTGATTTAGATAGTTACTGTAGCGTAGGTTGCTGCTGGCAGACGTTGCATTTAGCGCGAGAGTTAGCGAGAGAGCGACACGTGTTGGTCAACATTTTTGAGTGTTGACTACTGGACCAGCAGATGCGTGAGTAAAGGAGCGACCAGCTAATGGTTTGAAGAACCAGTCGCAGAGGTAGAGTGATGTCATTTTAATAAGTCGAAACGCTAGTGTTGCGGCTGGTACCAGCTGGAAAGGATTGTCATGAGAAATGTGTTGCGGCTGGGTGACCAGCTGGTGGCAGAAATGCTTGCGTAACCTTACGGCGTCGTTTGGATTAGTTGATGCGTCGTCGTTTTGAGTGATTTCGCGTAACCAGTCGATGGTATTTCGTTTGAAGGGAATTGTTACCAGCTTTTGGTTGTTTTGCTAAAGATATCGGTTGTCAGTTGATGGAGCGTTGCGACGTCGTTTGAGTTAGTTGGAACGGTGTCGTTTTGGGATGTTTTCTTGTGAATGTTGCGACTGATTGTTGCGACTGGTTTTGTTGAGAGCAAAAGCTGGTTGCTGTTATAAGATGTCTACTGTTCACGTCGACTGGGTTTGTTGCAAGCAGCAGCTGTTGGATTTGAGGATTATATATAGAAGTGTTGATCGACACTTAGAAATATTTTAGAACCCGATATTTCTTATCTTCTTATCCAAACCCTTGTTCGATATTGTTCACCCGAACGCTTCTTCTTGAGATTTATGCCAATTCCAACCTTTGTTTTTGATGATTTTGGTGACGCTGAGTTTGCCTTGCCTAGCTATTTCGATTGCTACCCATTAGAGGACCTGAATTAGCGTTGGAGTAGAAGCGCGAAGATACTGGTGTTCGAAGCTTTTTGGAGAAGTCTGTTTCGTTGTTCTCCTGCTGGTTTAAACTTCGGGGTGAGCATTTCTCGTTGAATTGAGCTTTGTCTAGTAGCTAATACCTGCATAGAATTGTTTAGAACTTGAGTATAGTTCTGGCCGTAGGTATTAGAGTGTTCAGGTTCTGATTTATGCTTGAGTTAAGCTGATTTTTGAGGCTTTGAAACAGATTCCAACTTCCAGGAAGTCCTATCGTGCATTTGAGGAATCT
>KV001335.1:31544-49471 GCA_001598015.1 Dorcoceras hygrometricum | reverse complement strand
TGAATCAGCAGCGAAGCAGTTGACGATTTACGAGTGGATGTCAACTACTGAGCGTAATTAAAATGGCAAAAACGACAAGACGCAATCAACTCTCAAGATGGAAAGAATCAATGGCTGAAATAGAGTCGTGAAAATTTCCTCAATTCAAGGGAACAAGATTTGTACTATTCTGGGAAATAGTACAGTTTACAGAGGAGCGTTGCACGCATTTGAAAAGACGACAATTTGGCCTTGACAAGCGCAGAACAGATTTGAATTCACTGTCTAACGGCCATATTCAAACAGAGGGTATTTATACGAGAAGAGTTGAAGGAAGAAGATTGACGAGACGAGTGTAAAAAGTCTGTCGAAGTTGTTGTTGCACAGAAAAGAGAAAATCAATAGGAGACAACAACGAAAGGGAAGAACACAGGAAGATGAAGCAGTCGACAATCATTCTTGAGAGGAGCTTATTGTGTCGACTGTTGAATCTGTATTAGCTCGTTTAGGAGCATTTCCCTAGTGTGTGAGATGTATCATTCGAGAGTTGAGCAATACACTGTAATTCTCACACACAGAGATTCATTCACATTCATTGTATAGTGAATGAATCTCAAAACCTTTCCAACACAGGTCCCGTCCAAGCACGATGACGTTAAACTCATGTGTATGTAGTTAGTCACACAGTTGCGGCTGGTGTGCATTTGTGAAGTCTAGGAGTTCTCACAGCTGCTGGTTGTGGGATCGGGTCTGTACACGAGTTGTAAGATCAAATCTTCTAGTGGATCCTTCCGAGGTGGAAGAAGGGGAGATGTAGGACATTGAGGTCCGAACTTCCAGAAACAAACCTGCTGGTCCATTTCTTTAAGCTTTCAGCACCTGCATATTTACTTTAGCATTCTCGCATACGCATAAACAGATTTCAGCACTTGCAATTCAGCACTTGCATTTTATACTTAGCATCGCATACAGTTCAGCACACAAGCACTTGCACAAGTCTCGAACAGATTTATGTACAACATAAATCTGTTTGAGTTGTTTTAGAATATAGGATTCAGTTCTGGTATTTTCCGCATGATTTTTAAATCATACCAGATCTGTCTCCGGTGCTCTGTTAATTTTAAGTGTTCAAGAACCTTGAGCTATTGCAGCTCCAAGCAGCGCGCAAATTTTTAATCGCTCATTTTAAATCAGCGGCTGCTAGTTTCCTTCGAAAAACAGGGACCAACAAATTCAGATTTCGTCTTTTTAGCTTCGATTCTTCTTCGATTGATACAGAAAGTACATATTTGAATTCCTTATTCATTTCCGCTTCAATTCGAAAGATTCATTCGAACAGTTTCGAATGTCTTTGTTCAGTTTTCATATTCGCAAGTTTTACAGAGAATTCTCATAAAGTCCCAGAACATCATTAGACATTGAAAACCAGTAAACTGTACCATAAAAGAAAAGAAAAACAGACTTTACGAAAGAAAGAGCAGAAAGAAAGAAATAAAGTTTTAGAAAAGTTTTTCAGATTATGATTAGATCTTCCTCGTTCCTATTTTGAAGAAATCTGTTCAGACTTCTGATTTATTATTGTATACAGTTTCATTTGAGCACCTGTCAGATTTATACCAGTTCCACATATGTTATTATTCAGCCTTGCTTACATCTTCCTCGTGTATGAGTTGCGGTTATTTGCAATTCAGTCCAGAATTTGGTAGCGACTGTCATGTCAAGTAAGATCGAAAGTTTATACCCTTCAAATTGAACCCTAAAGTTCCTAAAATTTCTTTAAGAAAAGTCGGGTCGCTACATAAATAACCTCATCGAATCATGTACGATGAAAGGACAACAAGTACAATAGAGTCAGAACTTTACAGAAGCCTTTGCCACGGCTAGAAACATGTACGCAACGCTGATATCAGTATAGAGGCTATAAATATAAGAGCGGACTGATATGAGAAAACAAGTTGCATGGGTGCATAGCATGCAAGTTCGGACGAGAAAAGAAGAAATCACTTGTCCATAGCAGACGTCGTCGTAATGTCCTAAAGATCAATTAGGAAGACGACAGTGTGTAAGGATATATTCGAGAGTAGACATTGTAACAGTTAAATTCTCTCACACACAGATTAATCACAATATATGCAGTGCGGAGTCTAGGGATCTCAGTTTGGACAATGTGATAAATCTCAGCTTAGGTGGGTTTGTACAAGCTAATGTATGAATCAAAACTTCCTAGTAAAACCTTCCAATTCGATAGAAGGGGAAACGAAACTATGGCTTTGAACTTTCATAAACAAATCCGATGAGTATCTCTTTACCGCTTTCCTGCACTCATGGTTTAAACTGATTTTAATTTCAATTTTCAGGTAGTTTGTCGAGTATTTTTTCGCTTGATATTTCAAACCAAACTCGATACAGCTCCCGACGCTCGTAATTCTCAGAACCAGAGTTATTGCAACTCCCTTCTTATTCAGAGCGGTCTAAGTACATTGTCTCGTTGCTTTAAAATATTGTTGCTTTTAAACACGCACCGTCTCTATCCCGTGCTTTCTCCCGTATGACGCGGTCTGATCCGATCTCAAATTTCTAACAAAAGATATGTGTTAAAACGACTATTTTATAAAATATTTTACTGTTAAAATTGGTTGGAATGATAATTTACAGGATATTTGAAGATAAATTTTAAAAAAAGTGACCTAATTAAGGCCAGATCCGATTATCGTAATTTGCCCCATATTGGATTCATAAAGTTTATTAAAAAACACCAAAAGTATTTCTATTTATTTTAAAAAATTATATTTAAAGAACATTTTTAGAAAAAAGTTTAGAAACATTTTGTCCAACCGTATATTTTAATTTTTTTCCACTAAAAAATATTTTTTAGAATAGCTGTCCAAACAAAGCCAAAGCATTTTTATGGTTTTTTTCATTAGTAGATATTAATTGAATTTCAAGTGCACATGATTCCTAGCAGTAATTGTTCGAGCATGTGAAGTTTGAAGTTATTTAGGTCCCCCAAATTTGAATCTAAAAAAACAATTATGCTTGAACCTATAAACATTCCTGTGTTGGTTTGTCTGCAGACTGTGATTTACAATCTATTGCATGCAATGTAAAAGGCTTTCCTAATGCACACCGAAAACCGAGTGGTTTTGTGTTCCTCACTATTATAAATAATGGTAATAATGGTGATGATAAACAAAGAAAATCTGTAGGGTGGAATGATTTACGTTCATCCATGGATTTGAAATGTACGACTTCAACGACTAGGTTGAACAATGGATGACTGCAATGATGTAAGTGTGCGTATACACTGCAACCGGATGTGATAAAAAAACCTTGGCTAAAAAGTAACTGACCGAAAGACGATATGTACAATCTTACTGAAATTCTCTAGATTGATTGAAACAATGAATAATGAATTTGAATTTCATATACTCTCATTTCGTCAATACAGTCAAGATTGTCAATGCTATACAAACCACACTTCTACATTTGGAACTTAACTGAGTTTCGACAATCTGATTATGGCTCCTTTGATACACTTGTATATTTCATATAACTTTAAAAAGATTCACACCTGTAACACAGTATTATTCAAAACTTACGTCAGTTTACAGATAATCTTAGCCAAGCAGGCTCGTACTTTGGCACATATTGGCAGACAGTATTGTAGCTAAAGAGTCCGAGTGATGCACTAACCATCATTTGAGGAACTTTCAAGAACAGAAGACCCAATACATATAAAATGCTTGCTATCACCGTGGCTGCAATTAAGTTTTGCCCAAGGCGTTTGTTGTCTTTGGACGGAATGAACGTGGATTTCAACGTGTTTGTGAGTTCAAAAAGTCTACAAGACACCTGCAAGTTTGAAAATAAATTGAAATCCAAAATATCTTAGTATCGAGGACACTTGATATAGGATGGAACCGATTGAAGAAAATGAAAAATATAGCACCGCAACGTATATGGCAGTGGTGAGCATGAAGTTTAACAATGGGTAGTCTGGGATCAAAGAAAGCAACAACTTCGGCTGACCATCTGGAACTCCAGACCTGCGCTTAACCAGATTCAAATTCAACTGATATTATTACGGAGAATTGATATATCGTTTTTGTTCCACCTGATATCTGAATGATGGAGGATAAATATAGGTTAATTCAAGTATTCTCCGTCATCATGTAGAATTTCATTTCACCAAACTGCACTATGATGGTAATCTACTTACCTCAACCATATGTGGATCTGGGAGATGTAAGTCTCCAAAGTGATTTTCCCAAGCCAACTAATTGACAAGAAGAATAATGCCGGGTCAGGTGATCATACTGAACCACAACTGTAATGTACTTTAAACTTAACACTCGGGAGTACATGATTAATTCCTGGCCAGTTAATGGATACTTACGCAAAAAGTGTCAATGAGTAGCAGCGTAAATGCTGGGTGACATTTCGTAGGGATATGTATACACTGGGAAGAAGAAAGCACATGAAGCAATACTCTGGTCAATACCAAATTCACCAGACCAATTACATCTCAACTCAGTTTTATAACAAAGACTGGGAATGAATATACGTTATTGGAATCCACGATGTGTAAGGATGATATTTGTTGTATGTGATCTTTGGAAGTTTATATATAAATTCCACCCACAGATACCCGATCTGAAATCACAAAATAATTTATATTGGAGGAATGCTTGTTTATAAAAATAAAATAGTATGTCAAATATTTAAAATGAGATGAATGATACAAGCTTACTGTCAAGGAAATCATGACCACAATTGATTTGATCAAAATCCTGCGCTTTGTTTCAGCTTCCTCCAGCTTTTCCATCCATCTCTCAACCTGAAAAACAATTCATTGGTTCGAAGGAGCAAAATCAACAAAAATAGAACTGTGTAATGATCAGAAAAGACAACTGGTAGAGCCACCCAGTAAACCAACATAAATTCAAAAATTTCAATGAATGACACATGATCACGCTAGAAATATTTACCGTTGGATGGTAATATGCATGTATCATCCCAATAATCCAAATGTATCGATCAAGGCCTGAACGGAAATGCCATTCATGCAGAAGAGGGAATTTCACTTTTGAAGCTGGATCACTGTAACCTAAGACAGATCCAAACGTGCACTTAAAGTTGAGACCTAACTTTACATTGAAAAGGGTGAACGTTAAGTTCAACAAGCCACTAACCAAGCAGAAAAGTGAATGGACTCCAGACCAGATCAAATACCCCAGGTACTTCCCATATCAAAATGACTACCAAGAAGCAGGCAAATATTTTTGCAGCTATGACGGTGCCCTGCTCGTTATGTTTGCTGAAGATACCAAGGGCTCCATATACCATGAGAGTGAAAAGTGTATGCATGGGGCATATGTAGTATAGCATGTAGTCGTTATTAAGCACAACGCAGCAAAATAACACCAAGAAATTAAGCCGCCACATCATCTAACAATTATGGTAAACCATTTAGGAGAAGAATCAGAGCTACAACATGTTAATTTTCTAGAAATATAAAACGGGCATACCTGAATAAACCTGGCAAGGCTAAAATCTTTTCGGATGTAATAATAAGAGAAGTTTCCAAATCCAGTCATCCACACATAGGCAGCAATGAACACTCTTATAGCATTGTAAATCTCTGTCGCAGCGAAGTAATGATACATGAGAAACAAAACCTGAACATATAGGAAAAGATTGATGAGTTTGTTTTTTTTCTTCAACAATGAGCATGTCATTGAATTGCCAGTCGAGTACAAATCATAGTAGGGGGAGCTCAACACAGCGATAGTATGAGGAACAATTACTTTTGTTTGAGAGTGCCTCAAGTGCGACGCAATAACTATGGATGAACCTGTGTCTCATGCATTTTAGTGCTTACCAATACCATCAGTTCTTAGGAGTTCAGATCAGGCAATCAGGCCTTCAGCAAGGGATAAGTTAGATGACAAATTTAACCTTCAGTCTTGGTGCCAGGTATGAGATTACCCAATATCTTACCAATTTTATGACGACGACATTAGATATGATACGCTTCAATCATTCTAGAAACATAGTCACTGAATTCTAGTCATTTCTCCATCTAATCAATTATTTAAGTTATCCCCACATCCACCTTGATGATCAGACAATACCTCCTATAATATTTTTTACTATCCATAGCTCATCCCCAACCTACAACTAGACACGACCACTGGCCGGGTTGATCTGGAAACTTGCCCGACCCGACCCGTTGTCGATGGGTCGGTTAACCGGGTCAACAGGTTTGATCCGAAACCGCACCCATAACCGTGTACATACGGGCCGGTTCCAGGTTACTAACCAAATTCACCCGAACCAGGCAGGTTGAACAGTTCTTTTCCAGTTTTAAAATTTTTTTCTAAAAAAAGGTCGGGCCACGGAACTGGAACCGGACCTGATGAGCCCAAAAACCGGCCCGTAACCGCTACTCACAGTTACAGGCCAGGGTTTGGGATTCCACAACTCGAACCCGGTAGGTCGGGCCCGGACCCGGCGCATGCTAGGTCTACGTCCATTACCAAGCAGGATCAACAACCATACATACAGAAAAGAAAATTTGTAATTCTTCGATGACTTGAGTGTTAATTCATTGTTACTTGACAAGAAACGGGAGGGTGAATACTGACTTGAATTGCAACAATAATGATAAAATCCATTTTCATAAAGAAAGGAAAGGAACACAGATAATATATCTACTAAACTTTACAAGTTAAACATGACATTAAATCAGGGAAATAAGCGATTAGAAATACACCTGCATCCAACCTTTCCACTCCTCAGTCTGATGCCTGTTCAGATACATTATTGTTTTCCCAGAGAATGGTGATTTGTCATTATGTATCTTGAAAGAAGTGATTGCCGAAACTATGATGAGAAGGAAGTACAGGAACAAGAAAAGGTCCCGATT
Organism: Dorcoceras hygrometricum; assembly: GCA_001598015.1. NCBI lineage: Eukaryota > Viridiplantae > Streptophyta > Magnoliopsida > Lamiales > Gesneriaceae > Dorcoceras > Dorcoceras hygrometricum. The sequence goes on along the minus strand of KV001335.1, from coordinate 42,564 downwards.
ATAATTCTGTCAGTACATGCAACAAAAGGTTTATCAAGAAATAGATTCACTACATCAAGTAAATCAGAACACATAAGCAAGTAAAACATCAGTACACATAAGCAAGTAAAACATCAGTACACATAAGCAAGTAAAACATCAAACACCCACGTCAGTATAGTAATGATGTCGCAAACAAAATTACGGTAGTCATTTCATGTATTCTTCATGTAAATATTTCAACCATTTCCTTTTCATTTTCTCTATACGTATTCCAACATACAAATGGAAAACGTATCTACAGTTCTTCAATTTCTATTATCCAATATCTGAGTTTTCACCAATCTCTTTAATTCTATTTCAATAATCCAAACAAAATTTCAATAGTTCATTATCCAACAGAACATTTCCTTCAGTTATATCATCTAGTAAAGCACTGAAGCAGAGTATGTGTTGGTCCTTGTGCACATGAAAGCATGAGCACAGATGTTTTTCAGATATATGCACATCCCATGCTCTTAAAGGGCTCACTATTGCATCTCTTATTTTCGTTTGACAGTTTTATTCTTACATTCGACATATGAAAATGACATCAATTTGAATCCATTTGTCAATCACAATCTTTCTCAAATAGAAAACCCAAACTATTGGTGCCAATAAAAGTAATCTGATGCCAACCTTTTTTGATTCACCAAAAAGATTTGTGCGGTCACAGATATAAAAGTGGATCATAAAGGCACCAAATTCTGACCTACATGAGACAAACCAAAAGAAGGTATTATGAAGAAAGCAATATACATCCTAAATCAAAAGGACTGCAGATGAAAATTAGAAACTGAAGTACATGGCTCGCAAAGTCAGCCGGTTTTCCAGCAAGAATGACTCATCCACTGTGAGAAACCTGATACCACAATAAGCCCAAAGGCATTATGCTACAATGCAAGTCTGACTTTATTTGACCTCATTTCTCCACAGACCTGGTGACATTGGATGCTATGGATGAATTTCGTAGTCCTGAAGGGGCTGACTGTAGGCCACCACCTTCCAGAAGAACAGCCCTGTCATCTTCTTTAACAGCACCAGTCAACTCGACCAAATTGATATCAGAACTCCTGCCACTAAAGTGCACAACATTTATAAAGGAAAACTTAAAATGGCAAACAATACAGTTTTATGCATCCCTTCTCAATAATGGCACATCGTGATTTAAGAAGCCGTAGAAGAATGGTCGACTACTGTTTAGGTCTCTATGACATCTTCTTCTACTTTGATTCCATATTAACTGAAGCCATTAGCCACTAATGACCACTATACCCAATCTTATATTATCCAACTTAGCAACTAATGACCACTATACCCAAACTTATATTATCAAAACTTATATTATCGTGATTGGGTTTAGTTTGTTACATGACATAGCCAAACTTATATTATCGCGATTAATATAAACAATTTTATTGAGATTATTCCATATGCACCGGGTATTTTCCTATCTACATAAGATTGATGATTGCAATTGAGGTGTAAGAGCGAAAGATTAAAGTTTCAGCCTTAAAAATTGGTCTCCGTGTAAATCTTCTAGCCAAATCACATAATTTTAGCCTTAAGGTTTGGTTGTCAGTGTAAATCTAAACAATTAATGTTGCTTTAAGTCAAAGCATGTAACTTAGCATGTTTCAACTCTAAGCTTACAGTTTAGGAATAGATGAATGTTTCCTGTGCTCCAAATATTCTGAGTATAACCAAGCAGCAAATACCGGTACTATTCCAAGGAAAAATGATACCTGCAAATCGAAATTTAAAAAAATAAAGATATTGATAAAAACAATAAGATAATTCGCTAAAGCTATCAACCGCACGAGGCATTATTTTTAGAATAATGAGAGGATCAACACTGAGTTTACATAAAAACGAACAATTTGACAGTTCCACAAAATGCCACAGCTGTTTGCGACAGAAAAACTATGAACGAACACTAACAGATACATCCAATCTCATCTTCTAAATTCCACAATGCAATCGGACGGAAACTCATTAAACATACTTAATATTGTATCAATAAGCTAAAAACATACAAATTCCAAAACCACGATCACAGTTGATACTGTGCAAAAAGCTAGAACTTCATAGAGCTGAGCAAGTCTTCACCGACTGACCTGACCAGGTGACAGCGGCCCGTAGATCACCATTTTCGCACTTCACAGCTCTGGATTCGTCAATGTGTGCGCGCATGCACACGCACAGAGGGGAATGTTAAAATCGAAGGTGAAAAATTCAGATCTGAGTGGAAAATAGGTGAAAGTTATGGCGCTGTGTTGACGGTGGAACTTCTTAAGCTTTAATGAGATTTGGAGATGGTGATTTTTGTGATTTAATATTTTATGCGTATATATATATATAAAATATATTAAATTAAGCGAGCGAAAGCTGGTGCAGAGAATTTTACTTCAGGACAGGTGGCTGGCAGATTGTGATTATGTTTTTCATTATTTTACAAAAATAAATAAATAACTGTTTTTCGGAAAAATAGATTGTCGGCGCGCCATTTTTAAAGATTATATTTAATAACAATTATGATAAAGGCGACAATTACGAAATGATTATTTATCATTTCAAAAAATATTTAATATATCTATAACTCGATAAGTGTTTTTCAAAAACGTATTAACTTGGTTTTACATTTTCAGTATGATCATTAATTTATGTATTGTCCGAAGACTATTAGTTTGATGGTACAGTTTCTAATATTAATGACATAATTGTTTTTTCATGATAACCGATAAAAATATTTTAATTTATGGTATTATATATAAAGAAATGATATGGTGGGCATCTAACATGGGCACTATGTGGGCATCAGGCTGACGTGGCACTTCCAGGTGCTGCCACGTCAGCCTGGTGCCCACATGGTGCTCATGTTGGGTGCCCACCATATCAAATTTGATTATATATAATATGATGAGCAATATTTCAAATATTGGACATATATAATATTTGAATATAAAAGATGATATTAATAAAGGTTCTAATTTTATACTCAATTTTATTTTTTGTTTCGGATCTAAAACTATTTGTATTTGTTGGATCTATTTTTACAGATCAGAATCTTATTTTGATTAACACAAAAAAACATGTTATTATCTTACTAACTGTTTAAGATTAATGTACAGTTTGATAGTCTGGAGAAGACAAGAAAATATCCAAATTGGAACAGTGAGTGGACGCCTAAGCTGATCTAGTTGAAAATATCTACGCTGAAACAGTAAGGGAACGTCCGAGCTGGTACAGCAGAAGACTTCCAGATTGCAGGGAACACCAAGCTGGTTCACCAGCTTGGTACAAGAGCATTTCAGTGATCAAGTGCAGAGAAGATTTAGTGAAGTGGAGAATTGTTCATGTAACGCCCAGAAACTTTGAAACCAACAATTAGAAAGTTTAAAAAATTGGATATCTTGAAATGCTACTGTTATCAGCTTGCATTTTAGTTGATTTTATAGATTTGAGACACGGTTACAAGAGTTGTCCAGCCGGTCCAGACAAACCGATTTATTTTCTCTTTTAAATAAAATGTTCGGTTTGCATCTTTAGTTGTGGTTATATTTGAGTAGCACTTTTTAAGTACTTTTAGCACTTTTGAAAGAAAACATATTCAATTATTAGGTTGAAGACTTTCATATAAAAGCTGTTAAAACACCTCATGCATATTTCATTCCCAAATAAAACATTTTTCACAAGCGGTGCTCTATGCAAGAAAGCCGAACAAAGTTTCAAAATTTTTCACATGAAGTGATCGGATTGTGTGTTGATCTAGGTCAGATAAGCTTCCTGTAATTGTTGTCGCAGAAAAAAGGCAAGCAAACTCTGTTTCTTGCTACACTCTTGAAAGCATATATTGTTTCTGTTGTATGTTTGTATGCTTTTTTAACGATTTGAGAACTGTTTTTGATGTTCGTCAAACGTAGAATTTAAATTATGATGTTTCATGTAGAAAATATGGTTTTGCTGAGATTTTGATTCAGAAAAGAGTTGTTAGAAAATGTTTGATGATGTTCGTTCAGTTTCTTCCTGAGTTTTCTGGGATATTTTTCAAAGCAGCTCGCGAGAAGCTTACGTGATTTTCTTTCAGTAGCTCATAAGCAGCTTACAAGCAGTTTGGAGTATTTTTGCCTTAAGTATCTTACAAGTAGCTTAGTCAATCTTGTTTCTGGAATTCTCCTTAAATATTTTCGATTTTTTCAGACTAAGGAGACCTCCTAAGCTGTGATATTTTAAGCTAAGTTCGCGATCTGTTTTTCCAGAGTTGTTCATTGTCCGTGATCTGTTTCTTTCCCAAAGCTGATTTAAAGTTCGCGATCAGTTTTCTTTCTCTGAGCTGTTTTATGTTGTGATCTGATTTCGTGGTCTAAGCTGAGGTGACCTTGTTTGACCATCGTAACCTGAGCTGTTCATTTAAGTCATGTCGACTTTTCCTAATCCGAGTTGACCAAAATATAGATCTTATTTGTTGTTCTAAGCTGGTACGCTTGTGTACTGTTTCTACTCCGAGCTGATTCCAGTTTTCTTATTCGATTGAAATCCCATGAACTCTCAATAGTTTACGAACACCATTAGAGTTTTAAAACAGCAAATCATACTTGACAGAAGAAAGAAAAGATAGTACATAATGGTTAAAAGAAGGAAAATGTTTAAGAGATTATGACATAGATAACAGACGGTCTCCATGGAAAGGGAGAGGACGCTGGCTGACGAACCAATGTGTCCCTTTCAAATCGGAATGGGTCATGTTGTGGTTTACGAACTACATACCCTTCAATTGCGTGGTTTGGGATTTGTTCCCAGTTCCGGATATCAGTTGACAGTTTGATCAAACGACCTTGACCTATGTACAGGTGTTTGAGCCATATTTTGATTAAAAATAAGAACAGAGCATAGAGTGATTTATAATCACAGCTCTGAAGTATTGTAATACTTCATTTTAAAGGCAAGAAAATGTTTTAAAGGTTTCATACATGTGCATTTATGCTTTCCCAGTTTTACAGTTTACTGATTATCGTATTACAGAATTCAGTATGCTATTGTTTAGCTTTGAACTCCAATACAGATAAAGATATTGTTCTGCCAGTATTGTCTGTAATTACTATTCCAGATTTACTTGTTGAGCCCCTAGGCTCACTAGTTTTCTTGAGTGCAGGTGATGAGATTTAGGATGTTGGATGACGCGAGCTGGAACAGACATGAGGCGTTTATCGTGGACATTAGTTTCCGTTCTATTTTCAGTTTCATCTGTTGTTGTTGTCCAGAATTATAGTTACAGCTTGAATCATAACAGAATATTGATTCCTTGTTTGATGTAATCCGAACAGTACATTCGAACGTTGTATGAATTCCACGTAGTATATGAACAGATCTGTTTTCCAGTTCATGAATGAAATCTCTGTTCTTTTGCAATTCAGTTCAGAACTGTATTGGTTTGTTCGTATTAAACCAGATCCCAACTTTTTTATAATCTCTCAAGTTGAACCCAAACTTATAACAAATTAAGTTAGAAAAGCGCAGACATTACAATTCGTATCAGATCATGGTTCTTGAAATAAACATTGTCCTAGTCTGAGAAAGTTCACATCAGCCGCTTCTATCATTCGGTGAGTTCTATTTCATGTTCTTGCATTTATTAATCTCTCATAATAATATTGTGGTGGATTTGGACTACCCATACAGATAATGACAGGAAGAGGTAGAGGAAGAAGAGGTACTATAGAAGGAGAGGGTGAAATCGAAGAGAATAACCCTGTCCTAACCAGCATGACCCAATTACTTGAACGTCTGGTTGATCAAATCAATCCAGGAAATGATCAACCAATAGGAAGAATAGTTGGCCGTGAAGACCCACATGAGAGGTTTAGAAGACATCGACTTCCAGAATTTTCTGGGTTAACTGATCCGCTGGTAGCAGAAAGCTGGATCAAATCGTTAGAAGTCATATTTGATTATTTACATCTGACTGACCATGAGAGACCTCGGTGTGCAATTTATATGCTGAGAGGAGATGCAATGATCTGGTGGAAAGGGGCCAAGTTGACTGTAGATTTGGCGATGCTCACCTGGGAAGAGTTTAAGCGGGTGTTTTTGTTAGAGTAGGTGCCGTGGCGTGTGGGCTTTTGATGACTCTTTGTGTAAAACAATCTTTGTTTATGAAATTCACATTTTATATATGGCATTCTTTATCATCATTATTGTAACGTCCCAAAAATCCTTAGGACCACGATATGCATATTGTTTATTTAAAATGGCATTTCTAAAATATGTTATGCATTGTTGAAATTAATTGATTTCAAAAAATAGTGTGACTTAGCAGGTTCCAGCGGATGACTCCAAGGGTGATGCCAGATAAGTTCGTGTATTGCTCAAGGGGAAGAATTCTGCAGGGATCAGCTGCTGTTGCAAAGCTACGGTTAAGGCAAGTAAAAGCTGTTTCTTGACTCACCATTTAGAGCATATATTCATGTTTCTGAGTCTTCTTGCCTATATGTTATTGTAAGTTTCGAAGTTCATGTTTTAAACATGAAAAAGGAAAGGAAAGATGGGTTCAAAATGATGTTTTGAAATGATATTGATGCTTCCAAAATGTTTTCCAGAAAGTTATGAATGTTTCAAATAACTGAGGATTCGATTGTTCAAGAAAGTTTATGAATGTTCTTCAGTTTAAAAGTCGTAATATCAAGATTTGATAACGGTGTAATCGGTAGTTGCTAGTTGAATCATTATAAAGTATGGTTTGATAGGCAACAGCGGATGGCATAGTTGTTGTTTTGATGTTACGAATGTCGAGTTATGTTCCAGCAGCTGCATCTCCTTGTTAAGATTCAGCAGCTGCATTGTTATAATGTTTACGAATGTTCTTCCTTTTGCTGTAATATCGGGATTTGATGATTGTGTAATCGGTAGTTGCTAGTTGAATCAGTATAAAGTCTGGTTTAATAGGCGACGGCTGGTAGCGTGATCATTGTTTTGATATTACAAGTGTTTTCGTAAAATCAGCAGATGCACTGTTCATCAGCAGGTGCATCTTTCCTTGTTAAAATCAGCAGTTTCACTTCTTCGTTGAAAATTCAGCAGCTGCATTCCTTTGTTAGAATTCAGCAGTTGCGATGTTTTCATAAAATCAGCAGATGCACTGTACATCAGCAGGTGCATTCCTATTGAAATATTTCAGTCGTTGTATTTCTTTCGTAAAATCCAGTTGGTGCACTGTTCACCAGCAGGTACATTTCTTTTGCTAAAACCAGCAGGTGTATTTCTTTGTTAACACCAGCAGGTGCATTTCTTTTGGAAACCAGCAGGTGCATTTCTTTTGCTAAAACCAGCAGGTGTATTTCTTTGTTAACACCAGCAGGTGCATTCCTATTGAACTAATTCAGCAGCTGCATTCCTTTGTTAAAATTTAGCAGTTGCGTTGTCTTCCAAAATTCAGCAGACGCATTTCCTAGTAAATTTCCAGCAGTTCACTGTTCATCAGCAGATGCAATTTTTTGTCAAAATTTCAGCAGTTGCGTCTGGTTTTATATGTGTTAGAGTTCTCTTGCGACTGGTTTTCTTTTCACCAGTTTCATTTCAACGATATGTTTCCAAAGTCGAATTCGATACTCAGTAAAGTTTTAAAATGGGAAGCAAATGTTTAAAATGATGGAACCCGATGATTTACAGAAATTTCAAGGAATGTTTAAAGAAAGGATTGTTAAGGAACAAAAGTTATTTTAGATTATGGCATAGATAGTTGACGGTCACCCATTGAAGAAGGGTGAGTAGTCGTCCAAATGTCGGCTGCCCTTTCATATGAGCTATATGCTAGAACGGATTTCCGAAGTCATTTGATCAAGTGCAACACGGACCATGAGGAACTTATATGCCATGATCAACTGAAAATGATATTGAAAATGTTAACAATGAGAATCTGGGCTATCATCCCCTGTTTGCCATTGAATGTTTATTGAACTGTTTACGAAAATGATATTGTTCATTGAAGTTCCTTAACATATGTATTGAACAGATGTCCACCTGTATATTTGAATTGTTATTGCCCAGGTTTTACTTGCTGAGCCCTTAGGCTCACTAGCTTTTAAAATGGTGCAGGTGCGACAACTGATGGAAGAACAGCAGGTGAAAGTTGAACCAAGTATTGTGTCTGCGTCTGGTTTGTGTTTCGAGTTTTCTTTCAAGTTATAGGAGATACAGCCTATAGCGAATTATCTTTTAGCCCTTATTTTATTCGAAAATTTTTATTCACCCCAAACTCGTGATCCCGTGGGTTCGGGCGTCACAATTATTGTATAATGTTAACAATCGTATTGGATAAAGACCTAGAATGCACCCTAGTGTATGTTAGATGTGATAATGGATATGATGGCTATCATGAAACACATCTAATAGTCACTGTGTATTCTGAACTTGTTTCTAGTCGATTGGGCCGTCAAAATGAGGATAAGGCCGCCCGAGTTTGAGACTAGCATCTGTGATGTGAAGTACCACGTTTCATTGATAGGGAACATTGTGATGTTCTGAGCATGCAGATGGATGGTTTGCCTGATGAACTATGAAGCTATCCTCGTTCGAATTCTCCAAGTGGTTACCATTTGTCAAGTGGAGAGTCCGAGGTCCTGGTTGTATGGATTAGTTCTTACTACTCGAAACATCATTGAGACTCTACGTGATTAGTCACCTCACTTTGACTCGTTTACCGACTCCGTGAGGATCATCAAGTATCGAGATTGGGTGAGGTCACGAAGCATGTGGGACAGTGGGAGTCGATGCCTTGTTGTCGAGGATTCACCGCTCGCCCTAGTGCGTGGATATCCTATGCTATCTGAGGAGATAATAGTGTGACAAATCTCTGGCCAAAATACTTTTGTGCTTCAGTATAAATGAGTTTACCTGGTAGCACTCGCAATGTCGCTATTCTGATCTCCAAGATGTATGCATGGCTATCGAATCTCTAACGACTCTCGATTTATCTATGGTCGTTGATTCGATCGGGATATATGAGTTGAAAGGACCGTACTATACGCTAACCATGATCGACTGGTTCTTGCAGGCACTATCAGTGATACCTAGGGGATCATGGGACGATGTTGCTAGGCGCTTTACCATGGTCCGATGGATAGAAATTACCCCGAACCCTGCAGTACCCTGAAAAACCCTGCAGAACCCTGGGAGTGAGAAAAAGATTTAACCCAGAGGAAAGGATACATAGATGTATTGCCCAAATCCCTTATGTATATGACCTATGACCCTCAAATTCTACTTTATATATCCAAAAATAGCAGTATAAAACACTAACATCCATCCCTTGGTGTGAAAACCCGAAAAAAAAATTAATTAAACCTGCTGGTCGAAAATCAGCAGGTGGTCGAAATTCAGCAGTAGCGCCTGTTGGTGAAAGCTGATCAGCAGTTGATGGCACGAGAGTGAAACGCCGTCGTTTCGAGGAACCAGCAGTTGCGCGTGAAATTGGTTACTGAAGCGGAAGGGACGATACGTTGTCGTTTTGACCTTAGAGGTTGCTGCTGGCAGGCGTGGCTTTTAGCGTGAGAGTGATCGAGAGAGCGACACGTGTTGGTCAACATTTTTGAGTGATTGACTGCTGGATCAGCAGATGCGTGAGTTTAGAGTGACCAGCTGCTGGTTTGGGAAACCAATCGTAAAAGTGAAGCGACGTCGTTTCGTTAAGTTGAAACGCTGCGTTTTGAGTGTTTCGTTTGGAACCAACAGCGAGGGATTTTTGTGAGAAATTAGCACGGGGCCTGCAGATCGCTAATTCAGCAGTTGGTACTTGAAGTTTAGCGATAGCAAAACGATGTCGTTTGAATAAGTCGATACGACAGCGTTTTGCCTTCGCGCTAAAGACTCAGCAGATGGCTTGTGCGATGATCAAACCAGCAGGTAATCACAGTTATCTTGAATCAGCTGTTGCAAGATTTCAGCAGGCGTATTACTTAAAGATAACCAGCAAGTGCTTTACAACGATATCAAAATGGTGTCGCTTGAGTAAGTTGAGACGGCAACGCTTTGACTTAACACTAAAGATCAGTCGTGGAGCTTGAAGAGAAACCAGCAGCGACGCAAATTCAGCAGCGACGCAATTCAGAAGCGACGCAAGTTCAGCAGCGACGCAAATTCAGCAGCGACGCAGACTTCATCTTCTCCACGAAAAATTCAGATTCCTCGACGCGAAGCAAGATTCTTGAACAGAAAGCTTCACCATGAAAAATTCGAAGAGATGTCTCACGCGTGCAAGGCAGACTTCACGCTGTAACGGCCGATTTAGGGGATTAATGATCAATTTACTCACCCAAATCAATGCCTACGTTAATGAGTTTGTAACAGTCGACGTAATGAGGGAATTAAGGGCCTTTAATGGCGGACGCTCGACTTCCTCACCTCTGCGCCTATAAATACCAGAGGATGACCACAGAATTCCTCACACCATTTCGAAATTCACAGTCAGAAAAGCAACATTTCTTCGCGACAAAGTGCTGCGGAAATTCTAACAGATTCTTAGCCAAAGTCCTGCGCAAGTTGCGACGTAGTCCAGGAGATCTGTTGCCAGATTTTTCACCCTGCACAGTTACGAATCCAGCGTGTGCGAGACTTAGAAAGGTTTCGTGCAATCGACTACTGCCAAAACTTCGTACGAAGATTTCCGATTTCGTGCTATCAGATTTCACCCGAAAACTTGAAGGTAAGTGGGCTTTTGCTAATATATATTTCGTTGGTTATATTATATATATTCATTTCGAAAGTTCAGTTCTTCGTCTACTGTTCGAGCACCTTTTGTTCAGATTGTTTTATCTCATTCAAACTCCGCTTGCACTGATTTTTGCTATCGTAATATGGGTCTACGGAATATTTCGGACTCTGGGTTACTGTGTGTGACCACATGGCCTCGACCCCTTAGAGGAGTAAAAATTAGGGACTGATCAGTAAACCATAGACACGAAGTAATCATCAGTGCTATCTGTCATGCTATGCTCTGTTATGTTATGCT
>KV001335.1:3049-18086 GCA_001598015.1 Dorcoceras hygrometricum | reverse complement strand
CCAAGCTGTTTTTATGATGTCTTTCCAAGGTTGTGCTGCCGACTAGACAATTATAATATATATATATATATATTATAATTGAAAAACTACAATTAGAAATATGTCATTTCGCGAACAATCTTATGATACAACCAGTGTTACTTAAAATGCACTTTAATTGCATATCAATTATGTCATCATGTCAAATGTTATTCAATGTCTTTTTAAATAAAGATGATAGTTTAAAATATTCAGTACCTATTGACTCACCGTGGTTTGCAAATAAGATTCTATATATATATATATATATTATAATTGAAAAACTACAATTAGAAATATGTCATTTCGCGAACAATCTTATGATACAACCAGTGTTACTTAAAATGCACTTTAATTGCATATCAATTATGTCATCATGTCAAATGTTATTCAATGTCTTTTTAAATAAAGATGATAGTTTAAAATATTCAGTACCTATTGACTCACCGTGGTTTGCAAATAAGATTCTATTTTTAACTTGGAAAAATTTCGTATTATGCCACAACTCTATTTTCACTTTAGAAGGTAATAAAGAAAATGAGATATTTAAATGAGAGAGACATTTCTCCCCCGAGAGATGAACGATCAAGAATTGTAGATGAAATATTTCGGAAACATTAATCATTGAAAGAAAGAAGAGATGTACTTATAGCGACATGTGCTTGTCAATAATACATTTCCAAATTGCTTTTTTAATATATCTCCTTTTCTGTTATTTATTTTAATTATATGGTGTTATTATATTAATTTAAGCAAATATTAATTGGTACCCCCTACCAAGTTGCCGCCCAGCCCCCAACGAGGGCCGAATTAGATGGCTGGCTCCTCGTCTTTTTATTTTTAGAATCTTTTATTTTAATCCCAGATTAATTTTCAAAATCAAAAAGTAATAAAAAAAAAAACTTCAGATATAGCATATAGCCACTCATCTCCCATGGTCCCCTCCTCCAATTTTCTATATATATGTATCCCAGCTGAGGAATGTTAACATTTGCCCTGCCCTATGACTAATTCTCCCCAGTCTACATTACGGTCGGTGGAAGGTCTCTCATGAAACTTGGTCAACCTTCTAGAATCTATATGCTTTCAACTTTTTCTCTTTCAATAGAAAAGTACAAATACTTGCAGTAGATACTCAACAATTATTATAATGTGTCAAGTGTATCGTATAAATATAAATATATCTTGTACTACAGAACGTTCATGTGTGTCTCCAAGCGGGAAAATAAAGAAAACAAAATCCCATAAATTAAAGAGGGTGAATATAGAGATTTTCTGGAGTTTATGCCAATGGCTTCTAGGGTAAACAAAAAGCAAGAAATGTCAGTCATGGTCTCAGCTTTAGCTCATGTGATTGCCGGTGACCATGAGAATGAAACTGCGGTGGAAACGGGAGGTGGCGGCAGCAGCGGCGGGGCCCCTACATCATCTGCATGCAAAAGGAGACGTGCGGACGAAAGTAGTAGTAATTGTTCCAGACATCATAATGATTTTCCGGTTCAAAGTTCCAATACATCTGCTTTATCAGGTAACTTGTAAATTTTCGTTTTCCATGGGAAAAATATTATTTTTGGTTTTGTAATTTAGGCATTTTTTCATTTTTCGTCGTGTTAAAAAATATTCACATTTTTTTCCAGTTACAGTAAAAAAAAAATTCTATTTAGTCATGTAACTTGTATATTTTGTCATTTTATACAATTGTGGTTATATAAGATGTAACAAATTTGGTAAAAAGGACAAAAAACGAATTATACATAACTACTAAAATAGAAAATATTCGTCATAACATGATTGAAAATGAAAAAGAATCTAAGTTACATGATTAAAAATATAAATTTGTTATTAACATGACCAGACCAGAGGTAAAAAAATATGCAAACGAAACAAGCAAAGATATATTTCCCTTTTTCTTGCTTATAAATGATCTTTTCTATAATGCGATCGATCCCATATGTGTGTGCATGATGCATGGAAATCCACTATGAATCTAATTTCTATGATAAACCCTTTTTTTCAACACAAGTTAATTATTAAAACTTTTATGATTTCGTATAACCGATAAGCCTCAAACCTAATGATCACACCATACTAAAATTTTACAAGTGTGGTTTGTTCAATTAGACCAAGACTTATACTTCCAAGGTGGAGTATGAAACAAGATCAATTGATGCAATGGAATACTTTAGTTCGGGTATATATGCATTAACATGTTTTTAACTGGATGACACGAATTACAGAGACAACCAGTCCAAGCATACCCAAAAGTTCGAGTACTGTTATCACAGCGGCAACATATGAATACAAACATCATCAACACAAAATGAGTGCCAATGAATACTCATTGTCAAGATCAGCCACCAGAAAGTATAGAGGTGTGAGGCAGAGGCCTTGGGGTAAATGGGCTGCCGAAATAAGGAACCCTAACAAAGCTGCTAGGTTCTGGCTCGGCACGTTCGACACCGCCGAGGATGCGGCTCAGGCCTACGACGAAGCAGCCCTACGATTCCGAGGCAGCCGAGCTAAGCTCAACTTCCCTGAAAATGTCAGGCTCAAAGAGCAGCCTATTCAAAGTGAACTGAATCTTACTTCAAATCAGATACTTGCAGGTTCGATTTTTTCTGAACCTATTTTCAACAGGCAGTCTCAGTTCGAAGGTTCAAGTTCTTCGGGGCTGATGGTTCTTGATGATACACAAGGACATGATTCCATGGGGTCCAGTTCGGGTTACTCATCGGAGTTAGGCCATTGCCCGGTGTTGTATACTCCGTCATTGGACGTTGAACATGGTACCGGAAGTAGCCGGTGCAGCGGTGGTGGAGATGGAGCTGATTTTAGTTTCTGCCAAGAGTACTGTTCATGTAATCAAGTTGATGACAAAACATTCTCATCATGACAATTTTCGTGGAATGTCATTTTAAATTTACAACATTAAATACTAAGTGGTTCTACATACCTTTTAATATATTTTCCGAACAATTTGAAACACACACTTGCATATTAGTATTTGGTATTTATTCTTCTTTCAACTGAAAAACGTTTACATCGTTTGTGGTTATTAGACTTCATATTTTATCTATTTTAGTTGACGTTGTTGTATCTGCGGAGAGACATCGTTTACCTAGACGACGAGATGTGGTAGGATATGATTAATAATAAATTATGGGTTATTATTGAATTTGATAGAGAATAATATTTGAAAATAATAATATGTTAGGTTTTTTATGTATTAATTTTGGGATAAAGTGTGAAATTACATTTATAATCTTTGTAAAATTAATAAATATAATTTAAAAAGAAGATAAAAGGATAATATTGTAATCTTATATTAATGATTTAATTGATGTGAGACAAATAACTAAAAATTTGATTGATTGATGTGAGATAAATAATACTCCAATCGAACATGTAATGTGATAATGTTATGAAATGATTATTACTATTATAACGCGAGAGTAACGATGCCTTAGACCACAACGAACATGACAAAATCTTCTTATTATAACGGTGTCCAATACAAGTCACAACTTTTGATTTTCTTCTGTCATCTTTAGAATTTTCCATTTCATTTGAATCCATAACAACGTTAAGAAGAAAGATTTTCTTCACCATTGGGAATCAAATATCTCGTTTCTTCAATAATGAAAAGCTAATTTGTTAATGTTGAATAATTATTCATTGTTAGATACAGATAAATTTGAAGGTTGAAAGAAATGAAATTTTATTGATTTTGATCATTGTTCGCTTGACAGTCTGAATTTTTGAACGATATTTGAATTACAAATTAGATGAAGATTATACTATAAATCACTTTCTATATACACACACGCGCGCGTGCGTAAGATATGAAGCCTAACTCTAAATAATTCTAACCTTGCATATTACCTTTGAAGCCCACAATCAAACTATAAAAATATTTAGCTTATGTCTATTTTTTTATACTTACCGGCATTTTAAACGAGTTGGTCTTTTTGATTTGCATTTGAAAATTTTAACAGGGATTTCGCTATGCCAAAGTTGTGTTCTATTTTACACAGTCTTGCCTTTTTCTTATTCCTTCGTTTATTTAATTTTTGTATTTGGTTATTATCATGGTGACATATTATATTTAGTGTGTTTTGAAACAATAATTCAGGTAAAATAGTTATAGTTGATATCTAGTTCAGGTCACCTTAATACGTATAATAAATATAATTTTTTATTCATATCTTTTTTTCTAAAAGGTTAGCCTATTAATGAGCTAACCTCCTATATAGATCAGAGACATTTGACATATATAAGTTTTAAATCGAGTGACATGAACGAGTAAGCAGTGGTTCGAAGGAGAGGACTTACATAACGGACTAACTCTCAGAACATACTCCACTATATATTTTCGTCCTTATATCGTTCTCACCTACTCTCGTTTACTTCCAGATTAATTTGAAACTTGTGTCAACACGGCATCTCGTTGTTGTGCACGCTTTTTTCTTCATTGGCAACAGAATGCCGCCACATGGGACCACACAATCTAAAGATTCTCAAGGGAACTCAGTTTGAGCCGAAGCATATCTTAGATGACATTGATATCTTTGTTGTAGCATTTTGACTTGGCTTGAGGCCCATTAGTTTGTTGGATGAATCCAAATTATGGACAAGTGAACTATTTGGAGCATCGGTGGTTTCGGGTCCCTGCGTGTTTCGTTTAAGTCAAATATTCTAGATCACGAATTATGTCGTGTTGGACCACTGTGGCAACTTTTCAACTCATAATTGAGTAACAATATCTATACATTCATTAGAACTATTATGATCTAAAATTTAAAGCATATAACGATATAACATGCATATATTTTACTAAATAATAATAATAATAATAATAATAATATAATAATCACTATAATTATAATATATAACAAAAGTAATAACAATAATAATAATAATAATAATAACAGTAATAGGAATAACAATAATAATAATAACGATAATAATAACCATAACAATAATAATAATTGTAAGTAAGAATAAAAATAACAATAACAATACTAATTACAAACTATAACAATAATGATGATGATAATAATAATGATAATAATAATAATAATAATACAACAACAATGATAGTGATAAATAATATATGATCATCATGATAATCATCATTGCGACTTAACCCCTTGGTATATGGCCACATGTTGGGTCCGGGTTGGTTCCTGGCTCGACCCAACAGGTTCGGGTTGACAAATCCCGAACCTGGACCCATAACCGTGGTTGCAATCATGGGCCGGGTCCTGAACCTGCGGGTCCAGGTTGGTTTCCGTGCCCGGACCGTTTTTTTGAAAATATTCGAAATTTATCTAAATTCGTTTTTTTTTTAAAAATCTTTTTTTCCAACACTTCAAAATTTGAAAATTGAGTTATAAAGTATAAATGTTTGAATTCAAATTCGAATATGAATTTCAAATTAAAAAATCTATATATATTAAAAACAATTTTATTTGAAATAATTAACATTTTTAAAATAACAATTCGTCACTATATATTCAAATTTCAAATAGTCGTTGCCAGGATCAAATCGAATTCATTATCAGATCATTGACGTGCTCATTTTAAAAAAAAATGAACTCTTTAATTCTATTTTAATTACTACAATTGGAATAAAGACAATCAGATCTACTATCAAGGATAGAGAAGAACCGTCGACTTAGATATAACATGGCACATATAGATTATCACCCGGATTTAAATACGATTATTAGCATGCAAAACGTGTATATGATTTATATGATACAAATTATTTAATTATAAATATTTTACAAAACTACATTAAAAAATTGCTACCATAATTTATATGTATATTATTTCTAAAATATTTTTTATAAGAAAAATTATTTATTATGCTCGAAATTGTTCATTTATATATTTTAAAATTTAATAATATGTTTTATATTAAAATTTAAAATGAATAAGATATTTGATATTTTTTTCATTTTTGTTGTTATATTTTAAAGGTATTATTTGCACCGTTAAACTTCATATCCGGTATAGATATCTTAACTAATTCCTATATTAATCAGATACTTCTTTTACTCATTTTATATAAATGATTCATTAGGTTAATTTTTAAAAAATTAATATGTTAATTATTATTTTATTCTCATCTATAAGTTTATCATATTGAATAGAATATTTATTTTCTTCCTTTCTACCTATTAAAAAGTAAGGGTCGACTATTTATTTACTTAATTTTCTATTTAATAGAATAACTAATATCTTTCTCCGTCTCATTCATTTTCTATTTACTTTGCAATCCACTTATTTGAATATTGCTTATTTTGATTGACAATAATAATTTTAAACCTATTTTTTTATAAGTACGTAGATATATATAAGTCGTCAAATACTTCAATAAAAAAGTGTTTTTTAAAAAATTTAAAAATGCAAAAGTTTCTATGCAAACTAAATAAAATGTACTTATTAATTAATTTATGACAAAAATATTCGTTTGAAAAATAAAATTAGTTTGTCTCCTTTAAACAAAATGTCAAAATTATATTTGTGTACGTCTAACTGCTATTTGTCCCCTCTTTTTATAAATGGTACATTAATATTAATAGCTAAAATGTAGTTGTATTCTTTTTATTTTGCACTAGTACATAGAGTACATGTAACGTTCCAAAATCGATAGGACCATATGTGTTGGCCTTTTTCTTTTGAAGAACTGTTTTGATATTGGCTCTTCCAGTTATCGTTCGAGTTGGTTCATTTACCTAAGCTGATTTCTTCTTCTCCATCTTAGAAGCACGGTCCAGAAGATTCCCCAAGCACAACCCCGAGCTGGCAGTGAATTTATATAAAATGTTTTGGATGTGAGTTCAGCTTTCAATAAAAATTATAGTAGTAGATTTCGAAATTTAAAGTTGTAGCAGGGGGTTTTTGTTAAATTGTGTTAGTTGGTATGGTGACCCATGCCTCTTCATTTGCTATTTACCTACTACCAATCATACCTCTTACAAATGATATTTTGAGAGTTATAGAGCTCACTTTCGCGAAAGCAAACTTCAGTTCTCAAAATACTTAGAAGCTCGACAGCTTGTGCTTGTGGTGACATTTAGTCGAGATCCTTTGTTTTTCGTGATTCTCAGTTAAGGCAAGTAAAGCTGATTCTTTGCTGCATCTGGAAAACATATATTGTTTCTTTGTTTCCTGTTGATTGCTTGCCTGATGCATGTGTAAGTTTCAGTTCAGTTCGTATTTACGTTTGAGTTAAAGGTTTGAAGTATGAAAGTTATGGGTTCACAACAATGATGTTTTAAGTTTTGAGAAAACTCACCAGTTTGTTTTCAGCATGAACGAGGTTGTATTTCAAAAACACTGAGCTATACAAGTTCAAGTTTACATATGAACCATGGAGAAGCTTCTTATTTCTGGTGTGCTGTAGAGTTCTGGATATGGCTCTGAACGGATAGACGATGCTGGTTTGATCAAGATTTATGTTTCGGTTGGATAAGCTGAGCTGGTCTATTTAGAGATTTTCCAAGCTGGTACAGTGCCCTCCAGCTGAGCTGATTTATCCCGTGCTGGTACATTACCCTCCAGCTAAGCTGGTCTATTCCAACCTGGTACAGTCTTCCATGTTCACTAAACTGATCCAGTCTACCTTTCTGGCCTGATTCGTGTGTTCGTTCCTAAGCTGAACCAGTCTATTCCAAGCTGGTACAGTACTTTCCACCCGAGCTGACTATCTTTTCTTGAGTTCAACTCTTCACTTTCAATGAACAGAATTCATAGAATAATTCCAATACCAGTAGTCGATAATCCATTACACCGTATTGAGATCATTGTTAACTCCTTGACACTCTGTTCTTCGATTATTCACCCGAGTTGGTTCACAATTACCCCCAGCTCGCAGCTCAGCTGTACGCTCAGTGAAGTTTTAAAAGTTAAATGAGTCCTAAAGAAGTGAACCACACTAGTTTAAGTGATCGACATCCGATCAAGTGCATTGTTTAAAAGATATTTCATCATTTTAATTGAAGTGATTTTCAGTTTTAAAGGATTTATGTCATAGATAACAGACGGTCCACAGGAAGGGTGAGTGAGATGGTTGATGGACCAAAGTGCCCCTTCACGAGGAAAGGGACAGGATTATGGTTAGCAAACTATAATCCCTTTCTCAGCTAAATCGGGATTTATTTTCCCAGATCCTGAATTCAGATGTTAGCTTGATCAAGCGTCAGGACCTATGGAGAGCTTCTAGGCCATAAGTCACACAAAAAATAAGAGCGATCTCGGTTGATGTCTTGATCTGATTTTATGAGAAAGATTTGAGCTTAAAGCTGACTTTCTTTAAAATATGTTCTTAGCTTGCGTATAGTTATGCTTGCATTATGTGATCTTCATATTCCCAATTTTTACTTGCTGAGCCCCTAGGCTCATTAGTTTTCCTGGTGCAGGTGAGGCAGCTCAGGGGCAGGCAGGAGGTGCAAGCTGAACCAGCTTGGGGGCGTGTGTGTTTGTCGAAGGCCAGCGTTTCCGTGTTGTTGTTTTTGATCTTTTTCATAACTGTATTAGATCTATTACAACAATAGAGGATTCATATAGAATTTAAGATTTTGTAATATCCTGATGTATTCGAATGAAATTTTTGTATCTCAAAGCTGACTTTACGGCTGTTCGTATCTACCATGTCTTAATTCAAGCCTCGGAAGGAAATACATCTTCCAATTATTGCTTTTAGCCCTATCTTTTTTCTTTATTCTTTTTACTCCCATCCGTTGACTCCCTTGGTATCAGAGCATGGTTCTAGAGATAAACACATATTCCTGAACTGGGACAGTTCTCACCGGCCGCTTCTCCTGAACTGTGAGTTTTATTGTTATGTCGTAGAGTCATTCCCTTTTGAGTTTCTGATGTTCATTTGTGGTGGATTCGGGTGTAGGAGAAGCAACCCTGTAGAGGAGCCCAGCCCAGACAGCAATACCCGTGTACTAGCCGGAATGACCCAACTTCTAGAATAGCTGGTAGAACAGTCAAGCAGCGGTAATGGCCAATATTCCAACAGAGGATCTACTCATGAAGATCCTCCAGATGAACATCGGAAACTCAAAAAGGCTTTAGTGGTACAATTGATTCGTTTGCTACTGAAAGCTGGATCATATCCATGGAAGTCATATTTGAATACCTCCGGATTCCAGACTTGGACAGGCCCAGGTGCGCCATCTATATGCTAAGAGACAATGCTATGATCTGGTGAGAGGGAGCCAAGATGACAGTGGACCTGACTAATCTCTCATGGGGAGAGTTCAAGAGAGTGTTCTTTGAGTAATATTTCACCACAGATATGAGGTATGAGCTGAAGAGGGAGTTCTTAACGTTGAAACAGGTGAGCTTGACAGCTCAAGAGTATGTTCGCAAGTTTGAGAGAGGGTGTTACTTTATACCTATAATTGGAAGGGATCCAGAAGAGAAGTTGCGACAATTTGTTGACGGGTTGAAGCCTACACTCAAGCTTAACGTTAGGCTAGCTGAGCCTAAGGTGTACAGGACAGCTGTGGACAAGGCCCTCTGTGAGGATTGAGAATTTAGATTAGTGATTAATTGATTTGATTTGGGATTAATTACGATTATTTGAGGGAATTTACGTAGAGGATATGAGTCCTGCTGGAATTTCAGCCGCAGCGCTTGATTAGGAAATGAGAATTATCGAAAATTGGTGAAGTCAACGCTGGTCAAAGTTACTGTAGCTCCTGCTGGTGGATTTTGAATTAGCAGAGGTGACGTCATCGTGACGCAATGAGAGCTGCTGGTTTTAGGTTTCGAATTTGAAGTTGCTGCTGGCAGACATCGCGCGTAGCGTGAGATTGAACGAAGTAGTGACGCGTGTTAGTCAACATTTTGGAGCGTTGACTATTAGATTCAGCAGATGCGTTTGTGAAAGAGATCAGCAGATGGGTTGAGTCTTTGTCACGAGAGCTATCGATAGATGTGGTGACGTAAGCGTGACGTATTCCTTGCTGCTGGTAGTAATTGCGTTGCGATAGTTGCTGCTGATCAGCAGGCGCGCTTGTGCGAAAGCGTTGAGAAGTGGCGTCGTTTGATTTAGTAGATGCGTCGTCGTTTTGAGAGTTTTCTCGCGACCAGCAGATAGCTGTTTTGAGGCGAGAGCTGTTGGCAGCTGGTGTCTCTTACGGCGTCGTTTTGATAAGTTGGAACGGTGTCGTTTTGAGATGTTTTGTGTGATTGCTTTTGTTGGTTGTTGCTGCTGAATTTTACGAAGGGAAAAGAGAGAATTGCTGCTGATAGACTTCTGCTGATTTCTTCGATAGATCTTAGTGAATCAGCAGGCGAGGTTTGAAGAGGTATTTATAGAAGTGTTGATCGATTTTTTTTTCGAGTTCTTGGTAGCGTTGGAAACCTCTTGAAAAGACCTTTCTTTTCCTACCAATCTTGGAGGCTGTTTTGAGCTGTATATAGAGCGCGAAGCTGCTGAGTTTCGGGCAGTAGGTTGCGCCGTGCGTTTCCATTCTTTGGGTGAGTATTCTTCGTTATTTGGAACCTTTTCTCTTTCTGTTAGTACCTGCGTAGCTGAATGGAACTTGCGTAGTGTTCTGGCCGTAAGTCTTAGAGAACGCAGGTTCAGATTTGTGCTTGAGTTGAGTTAATTCTTGGGACTTTGAACAGATTAAGCTTCCAGGAACTTTCTGCCGTAAATTTCGAAGTAGGAGGAACCTGTTTCGCTGGCCGTGAGTTTCTTCCATTTCCAATTCGATCAGTGAGGTAGAATTTGTGGAATTAAGGTACGATTGAGCAGCCCTTAGCAGCTGGAGCATGAACATGTCTATTTTTTTCGATGTTGTGAATTTGGCTGCTGTGAATTACGTGAATCAGTATGTTGAATGATTGAGTTACATTCTGTTTTACGTATTGTACATTGTATGCATTGAGCATTGATATTGATTGGCATCATGCATACATATTGAGCCTTTGACAGATTGATTTGATTACCTGATTGGGTGCCACGTTGTGACTGGCCGACTGTTAAGTCGTGCCCGAAAAGTCCAACGCTATCGTCGGAGTGGTGACTACCGGATTCGAGTGTTTAACACCGAGCTGTGATGGGCTGACGGGCCCCGATGATCACGGACCGATGATTTCCCGGTTGATAGACCGTGGTATAGAGGCGATTTGATTTAACTGCCAGTTGATGCACTGGTCTTGCTTATCGATGTCCTTGTCAGCCTCATGCATTCATAGCATTGATTAGTAGCATGTTGCATGTTTACCTGCTTTGATAGCTCTCCGTACTGAGGCTTGACCTCGTACTTCTTTTCCTGCTTTTGTTTTGTTTGGGTCTGTGTTGCCCATTTGCAGGAGCTCTAGGTAATCAAGCTGGACCGAGTGGAAGTTCAGCTGGTCGATCCCCGCGTCCTTGAGTCCCAGTCTATATATGATATGTATTGTACCGGGGGATGCCCCGTGTTATCATGTATTGGGGATTTATATTTTTGATTGATACTTGTTGTGTTGGAATTGGAGTCAACTCGTATTTTGTTATCGCTATTTTGAATGTATGAATTGAAGTTCAGGCCTTAGTATTTCGAAAAATTTTCAAGCCCTAATTTTAAGCTTCCGTGATTATGCGCTTGTTATGTGTTAATGGTTAGTAATTAGCACGGGGCCTGACACCCTCCGAGTGGAAAAAGACTGGAAGGAGGTTGATGAGGAGCAACAACAAAAGAGATAGGCTTTCCAGAAGAAAGATCAAAGGCCTTTCAAGAGGCATAACCGGAATCAGCAGATGCCACAAGAGCAGAAACCTTTACAAGCCCAACCTATCAGTGTAGTTCCCGCCACAGAAAATCGGCCAGTTTGCCCCAATTGTCAAAGGAACCATCCTGGTCAGTGTAGAGCTGGTCAGAGCGGCTGCTACAAGTGTGGTTCTCAAGGACACATAGATAAGAACTGCCCGGTCAAAGCAACTGGTGACCAAAAGGGCGTATGTCATGACAGCTGAGCAGGCCAACCCAGACTCTACTATAGTTACGGGTGAGATTTTGATTGGTGGTATATCCTGTTTTGCCCTAATAGATTCAGTTTTCTAAGAAGTTACATTTCAGATCGGACCAGTTGTCCATAGGCTTTTGTGTGACTGTACCCTCAGGAGATGAGCTGGTATCCTGATAGGATCAAAAAAATGGGGGTTGTTCGTGAGCTCTGCCACAACTCACGTAGGCTATCGCACAACCCAAGTACCAACGTGAGTTACGTGTATTTTAAAATTTTAACTGTTTGAAAACCAGCACGCAACTTATGAAACGAGATCGGCATGAAACTAGACCAACCGCTCTACGAGCTGGTCCGGATTACCAGCTCCTCTGTGAGCTGGTTTAACAAAAACAATCTGGTTTCGTTAATCTTGAGCTGCAATAGCTCGGTGTTCTTGAATGTTAGTGCATCGAGATACAGATTGAGTAATATTTTAAAGTCATGCGGAAATAAATCAAACTGAACTCTTATATTCGAAAGTTTTTAAAACAGTTTTAAATGGATTAAACAATCGTGCTATGCTTATGAATGTAAGTGCGAAAAACGGTAAAGAAAATGCGCTGCAATTTGTTTATGGAAGTTCGGAGCTGAATCTCCTACGTCTCCCCTTCTTCCACAATTGGGAAGGATTCCACTAGAAGGATTTGATTGCAGACCTATGCTACAACCCACTCCTCCTGCAGCCGCAAGAACTCCTAGCAACACCAGTGCACACTAAGCTCGCAAGCTGTGTGTCTAACTTCACTTCTTTACTGGCTCAGTGAAAAAGGTGACTCTTCTTTAACGTCTCAGTGCAAAAGACTACACAGACTTCTTTAACGTCTCAGTGTGAAATACAACTAGACTTGTTTAACATCTCTATCCAAAGACTATAATGGAAGTCGTTTTTATTTTTTATTCACTCAGCTAATCTAATCAGCTCTCTCAAGTATATGTGAGTGAATCGTGTTTGAGATTACAGTGAATACTCAATCTCTCAAAGATAAAATATCACACACTGGGAAGTTCTCCTGTCCGAGCTGGTTTTTCATTGTCTTCCCAGGGTTGTGCTTTCTTCTTTTATATTTTGGTTTGCACAACCATTTCGACTTCGCTCTTCTCAGCACCCTCTATATTTTTCTTTTGCTTGTGTTGTGCTCTATATATAGCCCGATGCAGAGTTATATCCATTGGACACAAAGTTGTAGTCGTTTGAAAGGTCTTCTGACACTTTTGTACTTTGCGTCCTTTATCCATAAATGCGTTGCAGGCTTTTCCTCACTTTAGTAACATGAGCACTGTTCTGAGAGGACAATACAAGCAAGTTGATTTGAATACTCAAAAGAACTTGTCGTGTAGTCTTGTATTCAAATCGCTTTGCTCGTGTATTTGATAGCATCTGTCATGCTATTTGAGCTGGTTTGACCTTAACCATCTTGCCAGCTTATTCATCGTTCTGGTCTGCATTGAGCTGATCTTGTTTGAGCCTGTTGATTTTACTGAACCGTTCAAAGCTCTCTTCTTCTCCTCTTGTTTGCAACCGCTCTTGAGCTGATTTTCATCATCTTCAGAGCTTAGAGTTCCTATATCTAGCACATTTTATGAATGTTCCTGACTTTTCTAGATAGAGTCTCTTCCTCCTTGATCTGCTCTTAAACATTTTGTCCAGCTGGAGCACAATTTGCTCTCTATATCTGAGCAGACTCTTCATTTGAGCTGTTCTCTAAGCTGGTCAGCTTCAGAGTTCTTCTGGATCAATGCTGAGCTGTGGCAATGTGCCCATCCAGCTTGCATCTACCGTACCAGCTTATCTTCATGAGTACCCCAGCATGCAGATTCTTCCTCGTCCTCTGGGGCCTCTTCAGGCTTGTTCAGCCTCTTAGTAGAACATCTCGGCTCTGCATTTGAACACTACACTTGTACGCTGCACTTTGATCTGCGCTTGAGCCGTTCTGCACTTCATCACATCTCACTGCGCTTGATCTTCGTGCTGCTCTTGCTCCAAGCCGATGAACCAGCTTGGTGTTCCCTGCAATACTGAAAGTAAACTGCTGAACCAGCTTGGACGTCCCCTTACTGTTCCAGCTAGATATCTTCGACCAGTCCATCTCAGGCGTCCCATCGTTGTTCCAGTTTGGATATCCTCACGTCTACTCCAGTCTTTGATGGGTAGCCGCGGCGGATCCGGATCACGCCTCCCGGCGAGGCAGCGAAAGAACAAAAACAATGGCCGGGAGACGATCAATACAATTAAAAAACACAAATCTATGACATTCATAGGGCGTTTAATGGAATACCTTGCTGGCAACTCGTGCCTGGCTCCGACCATTTTCTCGAGGAAACCGGCACTTCACGGTAGATTGCGGTAGACTACGTCAATCAGGTCCACGACCGGAGACGGGATTCCTTCATCAGCCTGCACTAGAAGGCCTGACGAGATAGGCTCGGACGGATTCTCCTCGTCAAGATGGGCCGGAAACAATTTTCCGGCGAATAGAGGCGGCGGCGGCGTCGCACGGCGGCGGCGGCGGCGGCTTTTGTAGAGGAGAAGGGGGCGGCGCACTAAGCTCTAGGTTTAGGGTTGAATTGTATCAAGTGTTGTTAAGTTAAGTCCTAAGTCTATATTAAATAGACTTAGTGATGGATTTGGATCCGGCCCAATGGGCCCGGGTCAAACGGATGAACATTCGTTTCATCTCCATCACCGAGACTTCACCGTAACTCCGATCGCCGATCAGATCGGACTGATCGACTCAGTTTTCAAAACTGAATACTATGATCTGAAAAACCATTTTTCAGAACCCCAGTGCAAAATGACCGTTTTGCCCCTCAACATCGGGAAATCCCGATTTTACCCCTGTTGACTTTTAGGAAGTCGCACTCCCCAAAATCCTCTTCTCACGCGCAACACATTGAGCTGAGTATCCATGCGGGAATCTCGAACCCAGTACTTGTGTGACCCTCAATGGTTCAGGGATACAGCTAGCCGTGGTCCCACAACCATTGTGGCTCCGGAATC